>JAODJX010000226.1:0-13563 GCA_026776945.1 Isichthys henryi
CATTCTATCAGAGTTTCATATCTTTAGCGTTGTCCCTTGAAAAGATATAATAAAATATTTACAAAAATGTGAGGGGTATACTCACTTTCGTGAGGTACTGTATCTATGTAGGCTGTTCTGCTGGGATTTGGGTAGTTTTGGAGATATCAGCCGTAAAAATGTCTGAACTATTTTCTTCTACCGAACTCCACATAACAATCGTATCACTGCACAGAAGTTATCGCCGGGGTGCCCATGCTCGTATCTTCTGCGCAGTGATACGATTGGTGTGTGGAGTTTGGTAGAGGAAAATAGTTCAAACATTAAGCTGCTCACTACTAAGTCTGTGGATTATCATGAGTAACCGGGTCATGATTCCTGGTCATTGTTGAGACGTCGTTGTTGAATTTTTCTAGTGTATCTTTTGGCGCTTTAATCACTGCAGAAAAAATGCCATCTGGTCCAGTTTATGTTCGAGGAAAGAATGGGATGAACTGCCCCTATAAATTACTTTGTGAAATGTCTCTGGAGGGGCATGGGAGTCTTTCTTTATTTGTTTGATTATAAGTTTCACTCTACGTGTTGCAGTGCCAATAAGGAAACACTCTCTTCTTTTACCAGGATTCCCCCAGCATACCATAGCTTCTGTCTCTGATCAGGATTCCAAACCTTCCTTTAGTATGTCGTGAGTATTCATTCAGTTGGTTTTTCATATTTCCTGTTGTATTAATTGATTCAATTTTTGTTTGTTCCTTTATTCATTGAAATGTTAATTTGTTTGTTTGTTCGTTCATTCTTTCATTCATTCATTCATGCGAACACTGAATCTCAGTTTAATATTCTTGTCAGGTTGTTAAATGCATTGAAATTTGTGAAATAACAGTATTGACTGAAGAGAGTACACCACTAAAAACCAGCCAGATTTTCCACTATCCTCCTTATATACACTGCTCAAAAAAATTAAAGGAACACTTTGAAAACACATGAGATATCAATGGGGAAAAAATCACGCTGGATACCTATACTGAGGTAGACTGGGTAATGTGTTTGGAGCAAAAGGATGCCACATTGTTTGATGGAAATGAAATTATGAAACTACAGAGGACACCCCGAAAATCTAAGTGAAAAATGATGCGGCAGGCTAGTCCATTTTTCTGAAGTTTTCATTGCTCAACTCAAAATTGCACTCAGTAGTTTGTATGTCCCCCACATGCTTTTGGGCATGCCAGACGTCGGGACATGCTCCTGCTGAGATGACGATTGGTGTCCTGGGGGATCTGGACCAGGGTACCACTGAGCTCCTGGACAGTCTGAGGTGCAACCTGATGGCATCGAATAGACGAAACATAATGTCTCAGAGGTGTTCTATTGGATTTAGGTCAGGCGAACATGGGGGCCAGACAATGGTATCAATTCCTTCATCCTTCAGGAACTGCCTGCATACTCTTGCCACATGAGGCCAGGCATTGTCATGCACCAGGAGGAACCCAGGACCCACTGCACAAGTGTAAGGTCTGACAATGGGTCCAAGGATTTCACCCCAATACCTAATGGCAGTCAAGGTGCTGTTGTATAGCCTGTAGAGGTCTGTGCATCCCTCCATGGATTTGTCTCCCCAGACCATCACTGACCCACCACCAAATCGGTCATGCTGAACAATGCTGCAGGCAGCATAACGTTCTCCATGGCTTCTCCAGACCCTTTCACGTCTGTCACATGTGCCCAGGGTGAACCTGCTCTCATCTGTGAAAAGCACAGGGTGCCAGTGGCAGACCTGCAAATTCTGTTATTCTATGGAGAATACCAATCGAGCTCCATGGTGCTGGGTAGTGAGCACAGGGCTCACTAGAGGACGTTGGGCCGTCAAGCCACCCTCATGAAGTCTGTCTCTGATCAAACAATCAGAAACATTCATACCAGTGGCCTGCTGGAGGTCATTTTATAGGGCTCCAGCAGTGTTCATCCTGTTCCTCCTTGCACAAAGGAGCAGATACTGGTCCTGCTGATGGGTTAAGGACCTTCTACAGCCCTGTCCAGCTCTCCGTGAGTAGCTGCCTGTTTCCTGGAATCTCCTCCATGCCCTTGAGACTGTGCTGGGAGACACAGCAAACCTTCTGGCAGTGGCACGTATTGATGCACCATCCTGGAGGAGTTGGACTACCTGTGCAACCTCTGTAGGGTCCAGGTATCGCCTCATGCTACCAGTAGTGACATTGACCGTCGCCAAATGCCAAACTAGTGAAAAAATTATCAGAAAAGATGAGGAGGGAAAAATGCTATTGGCCTCCACCTGTTAAACCATTCCTGTTTTGGGGGTCGTCTCATTGTTGCCCCTATAGTGCACCAGTTGTTAATTTCATTAATATCAAAGCAGCTGAAAATGATAAACAACCCTCTCTGCTACTTAACTGACCAGATCAATATCCCAGAAGTTTAATAGACTTGATGCTATACTCTGATTAAAAAGTGTTCCTTTATTTTTTTTGAGCAGTGTATTTTTACAGGCAGATTTTACATTTCATCAATAGGGAATGCTAAGTCAGTAGGATTCAAGTCTACATCTTTCCGGGGCTAATGAAGATGACGCATCTCTTTACAGGCACCTTGATGGCAACAGTGGTCCTGGCTTGACCCTGGGGGGATACTACTGCCCTCAGTGCCGTGCAAAGTACACAGAGCTTCCTGTGGAGTGCAAGGTCTGCGGTACGTCTAGAGGCCGCCGCTAGGATGGAAAGCAACTGCTGTCCTTTCAGAGGATGTGGCTGTGTGGTTATTACTCTCCATCCATCCATCCATCCATCCATCCATATCTATTTTCCAGTATAGGGTATGCCTGGAATTACAGGGCACTAGAAGAGGGGCAACCTGTACAAGATGCTAGTCCATTGCAGTATAATATTTTATAAAGTCTTTAAGTATAATACTAGCAAATGATGGTGTAATTGGTTGAATCAAATAATTTTATAAGCCAGTTCTAAAGCTCCGATATCAAATTGTGGACTAAAATCTGTGACGAATAAAACAACATATCTATATCTTCTTGTAGTTCATAATTTAAATGAAAATAATGTGCCATTGGGCCTCGAATACCCTGTACATTGTCCCAGAAGAGACAGGAGCAGTGTGGGGGTCACAGTTATCAAACTGGCTTAGAAGTGCTTGGAACTGGGTGGCTCTGTCAGGAACGTGGCATTACCAGGGTATCCTCTCTCTGCAGGTCTGACTTTGGTTTCAGCCCCTCACCTGGCCAGATCATTTCATCACCTCTTCCCAATGGATGCTTTTCAAGAGACGCCCCTGGAGGATGTCCAAGGCGAAAGGTACAGTCAACTTATGGCACTTCAGTAATACTCATGTTAATCGCACACACTTACTGATGATCTTCTGTTTCTTTATGACTAATTGTTCACTTGTTTCAGGTTCTGCCAAGCATGCCAAGGGGAACTGAAGGACAAAAGTGTAATTTATTATACCTTTTTCTACATCAGTATGGAAGGTCTGCACGCCATGCATTGAGTTCAGTCGGTTGTTTGACGATGTCCTACATATTTCTCTGTGTGCTCCACAGGTGTATATATGTCCGGTTTGCAGCAGTGCGTTCTGTGTGGAGTGTGACCTGTTTATCCATGACACTCTACATTGCTGCCCCTGCTGTATACATAACCAGAGTGCACCATGAGCCCAGGAAGCCAGAAAAGCAGAAGCATTTAACTAAAACCACGGAAGCAAAAATCTGAGTCGGGCTGCGGCGTCATTCCTGTGTACCTCAGTCAGCGGACCAACAGCATTGAATTTTCCCCTCAAAACAACCTTGTTAATTTATTTTTCTTTTCTTTTAACTGAATATGTATATGTATATGTTTTTTTCAGCATATGCTGTCATGGAATATTACTGATGCTACAAGATGAAAACATCCCGACTCAGGTCTTTTTTTTTTTTTTTTAAACTGGTCCTTCCTAAAAATGGCTTCATATTTACTGTATAAATACTGCCTCCACTTCTGGAAAAAGTCATACTGCCAGTGATCATTGATTTATATGTATACACCTTTTGTTAAAAACAAATTAAACTGTCGTTGAGACTTGCAATGTGGAAAAATTAACATATTTCTATGAATAAAATGTTGATTGAACATTCTTGGATGATTGTATGTTATATATTTTTTGACAATGTGTGTATTACATCTGTAGATGTATGTATGTATGTATACTGTCACACATACAGTACCTGTGTGTATGTGTATATATTGCTACATGTTTTATGGTTGAAATGCAGCAGGAATTTCTTTTTCTTATAATGGCTGGTATTTAATGATGTAACTTTAGCATTTTTAAACGTCTTTTTATGACCCGTTATTGTACTTGGCCTGTGAAACCCAGGTCATTCATGCTTTATTTATTTTTGTTTGCTGTGAAGAATATACTTTTAATGTAGCTTTTTAATTATACATTTATTCTGTACTTTGACTACAGACCATTGCACAGAATTTTTTTATTTTATTTTATAGTGTGACAAAAGTAAAACAGCCTAACATCTTGTCACACTTTAAAAGTGTAATTCCAGATGCATTCATAAGTAAAATGACTTTTTCCGGTTCTGTGCTTCCTGATGCACCATAAAACTTGTCTCCTGTATTAACGTCATACCAGGTTCCTTTAGCTGAGTAGCTTTAAGTTGAAAAATGGTACCTGGTGTGTCTGGGACATCCATAAGCAGTGCTTTTCACTAGGGGAAAAGTTGGCATGTTCTACTGGCTGTTCTGGAGCCCTTTCTCAACATAGATGGATCCTTGTGTATGCTTTGTGGGGAAAATCACTCTGAACAAGGAAGAATGTCAAGGTGCTTGGGTTTGTTGTCTATGAAAAGACACCAGTAACATGATTATTATATGTTTGGATATTGTAAGTACTCTGTAGTCAACATAAAAAGTCCCTGGATGTTTCTATGAACATTAGTGGCTTGACCTGGATGAGTGACGAAGACTAAGATACGGGTCACTTTTTGTTAGACAACTCCAATGATGAAAATTTATTGTCATACAAGTACAGGATGTACTAAAACACAATGAAATTTTTACTTGTTTATCTCTTCACAGCCTGACACTTAAGTAGAATTACCAAGTAGCAGCAATGAAGATGTACAATGCAAGAACTAATGAGCAAGTCATGCATTCAGATTTCAGATGGGTTTTTGCCAGTATATCAGGGACAGTATGAAGCTTTTTGTCCTAGTTGATTGTTACTCAGCCTCCGCCTTTAATGGTTCGTCATACGTCGGACGTGATGATGGACAGGTACATGTTGGATTGACAGATCTCCAGCCATGGTTACTATGCTGTGTTCAGGTACCACACCTTCTAAAAGCAACCAGACTCACTTTTAAGTCTTACGTTTAGTAGTTTGAAGCACAATCAAAAGTTTTCAGCTTAACATTATCTGCCAACGGGAACAGTATCCAGAGGCACTGCTGGCCACAAAACCATGGCAGTACAGTGTTCAAATTCTGCTGAATAGTGATGACACAGGAACAGTTTTAGCATTGTTCAGACTAGTAAGTATACAAGTAGGCTACATTTTATTACTGGATTTCATCCATGTGTTAAATAGATTTGACAACACAGTGCTGGTTTCCATGGACCCAGGCAAAGACCAGAAGGTGGTGATACTGTAAATAATACAAGTTGGTAAATGTTTACAGATTATATAAAATCATGAGTGTAACACCTGCCACCAGCTAACATCCCTTGACACCATGCCCAGCCAGACCAAATCTGAATATTAGACGCACTTGTTGCATATCTCCCAAATAGCCTAAGGCCACGTCAATGTCATAAAATATTTGTGAGCATATGAGCACCCTCTTTGCTGAACTGATGACGTTTCATGTGTCTGAAATAGCATCTGGTTCCGGGGTTCTTGCTGTTTTCTTATTGTGATTTTGATATGACTGTGAAGTGTGTCCTGCAATGGGATGGCACCCCATCCTGGGTTGTTCCCTGGTTTGTACCTGTAACCTCCAAGATGTGCTCTGGACCCCCTGTGACCCTGAACGGGGCAAGCATTTATAGGAAATGAATGGATGGATATTAAAGGTAAAATATCTACAAATTGGAACATTCAACATATATAAGAATTATCCAAAATTATCCCTCTTGACTATGTCACTATGGGCGAAGTTTGTGTGTTCAGTTTGGTGCATCTTTTGCATGTTCGACAGTGCAATATGCTTGGTCTCTCTATCAGTCTGGATAGAGAAATTAGCTTTGATACCAGCTGATAAAAACAACTTAATGCAGCATGTGCACTACTAGGGAGAAACTGAGTGAAGCTCAGAACATCACTGGAAAAGATTCAAAGTGGTATATTGTTCAAGAGCCAGTTAGTGATGATGTACCCAATATCTTTGTACTGCGCTAAGCCCCAGTCCAACAGCTACTATTAAATAAAGCAATTATAATTATATAAATCATTTAATGTCAGTCCTTTCCTGGCATGGCCTTCAGATATGCATGCTTTTTGAAAAGCAATGGAAAGTGTTTGTACCAACATACTGATGACCTTCAGTCATCCTGATGTCATTGGCTAATAGCTGGCAGGAAACTCAATAATAAAGACATTAGTATTTTTTTTCAGTCACGGTGTCCTCCCCCCATGCAGAGTCCAACTCAGCACTTACAGACTTGGAGAAATTTGTTGGTACCCTCATTGAAACAATGCTTAATTTCTCCTGAAAAGTGATTCAATTAAAAACAATTGTCTAATGTATATCTGCATTGCTTTAGTATATGATAGAGTAAACAAATAAAATGAATTTTGTTTGTTTTACAAAGATGCTAAAATAGTATGGACAGATTTGTTGGTACCCCTAAAGAGACTCTCTTTGCATTATAGTTATGTTTCAAACATGTTTCAAACCATTTAACCTTAATTAGTATCACAGGTGCCTTCAAGCTTTTCTTCAGCCATTCAGCCTATTTAAAGGGAAAGAACATACTACTGTGTTGTTTGGAATCATTGTGTCACCACACTGAACACGGACCAGAGAGAGCTGTCTGTATAAGACCATCCCCAAGCAGCTTCATGTTCCTGTGACCACAGCTGCCAATATTATTTAAAAAGTATAAGGTTCATGGGACTGTGTCCAACCTCCCAGGACGTGGACACAAGAGGAAATGCAACTCCAGGTGCTCAGAAGGACAGTGAAGATAGTAGAAAAAGAGCCAAGGAAACCATCCAAAACCATGCAAGCTGAGCTCCAAGGTCAAGGTACGTCACTTTATGATCGAAACATCCATCGCACTTCGAACAATAATGGGGTCCATGGAAGAAGACCCAGGAGGGCTCCACTATTGACAGAAGAACTCAAAAAAGACAGAGTGGAATTTGTCAAAATGCATGTTGACAAGCCCCAAAGTTTCTGAGAAAATGTGACAAAACTGGAGCTTTTTGGCCAGTCTCACGATCTTAATCCTGTAAGATCTGAAAACTGCAGTGTGGAGACGCCACCCATCAAACCTGAGACGGCTTGAGCAGTTTTTTCAGGAAGGAGCCAAACTACCTGTTGGCAGATGAAAGGGTCTCATTGTGAGATCGCTTGTTTGCTGCAAAAAAGTGGTGCCACAAAATATTAAATTAAGGGTCTTATTCATCTTATTTTTAAAAATTTTTCCATGCCATTTTCATTAATTTGTATAAAAATTCAACTGAATCAAAAGCAGTTTTGATTTGTAGTGATTATGGAATAAACAGTAAGGGATACCATTAAACATTTGTCAGTTTCATGTTATTTCGGAGATGGTTGTGGTTTTATTTATTTTTTTTTTTTGTAGAATGGTGCCAACAAATTTATCCACATCTGTAGAGGTGGTTGGTTAATAGTTCTGCTCGACACTCAAATGAAGAGACCAAAACACACAACCACAAGCCAGATGACCCAGTAACTATAAACCTTTTGCCTAGAGTGCTCTGGTACCATGTACACTTATGAACATCCTTCTGTTCAGACCAGGTCTTTGTTAGAATAACTCACCACTCAGGTTTAGATCCTAGTATGTTTGGCCTCCCCTTCACAGACCTGTTTGCCAAGGAATCCATATCGGAGTCTTAAACCAAACACAGCTGGACACTTGACAATAGTTCCTCAAACAAAGTTGAAATACACAAGCTTGGCACCAAGGTCCCCTGCTACTCGCGGTCAAAGCCAATGAACAATAAAGCTTGTATTTGCTCTCTCCATTACCACGACCATCAACTCGCATTGTAATTTACATTCAGTTTAGCTAAATAACTAAATAGGATAAACATACGCATATGTGTGCAGATGTGTGTTGGAAATACAGAAATATTAAAATTAATCATAAAGATTAAACTTGGTTCCTGACAGTAACATATTGAGTTATATTTACTGGCAGTATTCATTTTTATATTCAGTTAGACTACATTAATTCACCCAGAGATATCCAAGTGCTTTCAATGTGGCAATATAAGCACCTTACTTGATTGTCTTCATATTTGTCCTTTTCTTGGTGGCATCCAAAATGCTGTGTTGCAGAGTTCTTGTTCAAAGTGAACAAGATCCTGAAATCTGACATTCAGCTTGAACATTTACCTTGAAAATCTAATCACAATATATTCATTTCTCTTTTATAGTGCCTATAAAAAGTTCAAGGTATTGTATGTTTGATCTTTTGCCTCCTTTAGCAGGAACACATGATCAAATTCATGAGAAAAGACTATATTTGGCAACTTATACATATCTGTCTAGAGTAAACAGAACTGTAGTAATCCCCTGGTAACTGTTGAAATTGTTCTACAAAATCTAAAGATCAAAATATCTGAAAGAGAAAACATTCATCATTTTCATAAGGACATATTTTGCTGTAATATCAGCGCAGCGAGACAAGGTTAGGAAATATGCAAAAGCCCAAATCACAGGTAACACAGCAGCGGCTTGGGCAGGGAAAGAAATCAATAGACACATCAAACACTGTCAGGGAAATTACTGTACAAGCACACCACGGTGGGGGGGGGCACTATGTTACACTATGTAAGCATACGACATGCTTACAGTCATTGACATATCTACACATCACGGATATTATATACACGGGTATTTATGCCATGTGTGGTATAGTCCAATGCATGCCGGTCCTTAATGGATTATGTTTTATAGTTGTGTTAATGGGTTATGTTTTATAGTTTCAGAACATGGAATCAGTACCAGATTCTACATCCAATTATTATATGTTCGTAAATATTTTTTGAGTTACTCAAAACATACCAAACTGGGTCAATAAAGTCCTTTGCAAACAACTAAATGTCAGTGGCATTAACTTGCTAGTTGGAGTATCCATAGAGCTTCTAGACCTGGATTCTGCTGTTGTATAAGCATTCCTGAATGGGGTAAAGTACAGCCCCAACCTCAGAAATCATTAGCCAATGAAATCTATTGTGAAGCAACTTTTTATCAAGATATATTGCAAGCAAAAAAAAATCTTTCTCCAGTAAAAAAGCGATGACATCACTGACACATATCTCACTTTTTCTCTGACAGCCAAGACAGAACCATGTTAAAGAAGGTGCTCCTATGTGGGCTGGGGGGGGCAGTGGCCCTCACAGTGGGCATCCTGCTGGGACATTTTGGAATCAAGCAAGGCAGCACATCTCCAGAATGTGTGCAGGATGTGGATGAGAGCGTCATTGCACAGTTCCTGGCAGAGGTGGACAACAACCAGATAGAAGAGAACCTCAGGTAGTCTGGGCAGATATGATGACTGATTTAAAGTTATGTCAAAATTTCTTGTGGCAGGTTTTGAACGGATTCCTCTGAAGATTTCTTGAAAGCTTATTATATCGTACAGTATGTCGCATTCCAAAGGAAATCAGTTCCTTTCTCACTTCATGAGAAAAAAAATACAGTACTGTGCAGTAAACACACTCTTAGGCAGTAAAAGCAAATGTTTAAGGCTATTTATCTGGATAGTGAGTATATTTTTGTTATGAAGAAAAAAAAACAATTTGATATTGTTTGATATGTGCAAATTAACAGTAACACAATAAAAAAAATAAACAAGAATTTCTTTTGTTCTCCAAAAAGTTGCTGTTATCTTGTTGGAGGGCAAGATGTTTCCAAGCCTCAGCAATTCCATGACTTTGTTAAATTTCACTAACAGCTCAATTAATCAATTAACTTAATTTGTTAAATAACTCAATGAGGTGTGGTAGAAAAATCAATGATAATGCAAATACAATTGTAATTTCAATCAGTAATTACTAAAGAAATTCGTAATGACACTTTTGATTTAACTACAATGATTATAATGATTAATTGCTGCTTTGAAATAGTTATTGTACTGAACATGTAAAGCATTAATGCACGCTGGCTTAAGTAATAGGTTTTCACTTTAAAAGTAAGATGAAGAGAGTAACTGAAAACAGCCAGTCGAGGTGGGGCTGGGAGACCATAAGAACAATGGGCTTGTAACAGGTTGACTAGATCTGATAACGGGCCCCTGTAGGCAGAAGCAGCTGGTGTCCAAGGATACCCAGCCCCTCCTTAAGCTGTTGGTAAACTGTAAAAGAGGTATGCAATTGTTGTTCGGAGAGCAGATCATGAGACGCATGAAAGACTGCTGAGTGTCTGGTCCCCCAAAAGCTTTGCGGTAATAAATTGTTGTGAGACTCTTAAACAAATCAACTTCAGCGAAATTTCTACCACAGAGGTATTGATTATCCCCACAAGGTGGAGTAGTGGTCAAGTCAAAAAATACACTGAGGTAATGGACCATTGCTGCAAATATTGGGGTGATCTTAGGAGAGGTTTTGAAACATGTAAGCTGACACACTTTAACATATATAAAGAAAAGATTTTCTTTGACTGTTTATGATTTTTGCACAGGACTATAGTTCATTTTGTATCAGTAAATAAAAATTTTCTCTTGGATTATGAATATATTCCCTTTAATGTCTAGCTTTGCCATACTGAGATTTCAGCTACAGTTCTAGTCATGACCCTTATCTGCATAAGTGCCTTATACATGTATGCATGAATAGACACACAAGATGCTATTATAAACAAATACGGATGATATTTTAAAACAACATGAATGTGTGTTTTCTCTTAAAATGAGATCTTCTTAAGCCACCTGCCCAATTCCTTGTTGTCTTCTCAGGCAGCTGACCAAGGTTCCTCACATGGCCACAACAGCCGGAGATGAGGAAACGGTGAAATACATGTTGAAGAGATGGCAGGACCAAGACAGTGGGCTAGATGATGCCTGGAGGGAGGAGTACATGATCTTCCTGTCCTTTCCCGATGAAAAAACTCCAAACAGAGTCTCTGTGGGTGTGTACAGAATAATATATAGATTATTATTATTATTATTATTTTACCTTTCACATATTAGATTCATATAATTATTTTCATTAGTTTTTGTCTGCTTTGATATATTGTTGGTATATAAATGTTTTGAACTAAACATGTAAATGAATAATTAAAAATTGATCGAGAATAGGGTATCTGTCCCTCATATAGAAAAAAGTTTTAAATAATCGAAAGAAAAAAAAATGACCCAGGTGGTATGAAATAAAACTTAGGTTGTTAAAATTTAACTTTACAGGTTAACAAAAGAACAAGCAACTTTATCACTGCGCTTATTGCCAGAAGTAAAATGTTACTTACATGTCAATTACAACACCATTCATTGCAGTACCGTCGCTGTATATTGTATGTTTTTTTGACTAGTTTCACCAACTGGGAATGCCATTTTTAATGTAAGTGAGAAGGAGAAACCTTATACACCCGACCAGGAAGATCCAGCAGTGGTCCAGCCATATGCAGCCTATAGTCCTGCTGGCAATGCAAAGGTATCTCTGTGCTTTCAGGGTTACAGGTGTTATTTATACCTATGCAGTAGGATTCATCCACAATTGTATTGCATTCAATTGTCTTCAGACAGGCCCAAGCACACTTATCAAATTATATTAATTTCCAAACAACAGACTACTTCTATGAAATTTCAACATTTTATATTTTAATCTTCTGCACCTTCTGTACAGATAATAGAAGTGTACAGATATCATTTATTGTTCTGATTATTTTAATGTTGGTTTACCAGGGAAAGCTTGTGTATGCCAATTATGGTACAATGGAGGACTACACGCTTCTGAACAAAACCGTAAATCTCAGTGACACTATTGCCATTGTGAAATATGGAGGAGCTGGAAGGCCTGCGAAAGTAAGCCAGTTCACTCTTTTCTACATCACTGTGTAT
Organism: Isichthys henryi; assembly: GCA_026776945.1. NCBI lineage: Eukaryota > Metazoa > Chordata > Actinopteri > Osteoglossiformes > Mormyridae > Isichthys > Isichthys henryi. Next base: position 12,252 of record JAODJX010000226.1, read on the forward strand.
AGGCCTGTGCTATGTATATTCAGAATTTCATTGCATTCATACATCCACCAATGCCATCTTCAACCATGTGAAGAGCCTGCATTGCTCACTTGATCAAGGTCACCTCATATCTGCCTATTAGGCTATCAATGGAGCCCTGTTTGGAGTTATCGGAGTGCTGGTCTACACCGAACCCAAAGATATAAATGATAATGAAATGTCTGATGCCAGTCAGACATACCCCCACTCCTGGTACTTGCCCCCAACTGGGGTTGAGAGAGGGTCCTACAGCTTTGATTTTGGGGACTTGCTGACACCTTATCTCGCTGCTAAAGGTGATACTGTCGGGCAAATTAATCCTTAATACACAATACATATCTGTGTTTGATGTAATCTGTCATTTGTGTTTAAAGTTTTCTTTCCTTTTACTTCCAGAGAACACTTACAGAATTCCGGAATCTGACATTAAAGGGATTCCACCCATTCCAACACAACCAATTGGGTTTTTGGATGCCTATTCTTTAATCTGGTGTGTGAACTGGTGATAACCCATTATAATTTACAATTCATGCAAATTGTTTGTATTGCAATATTCTTCAGGTAAAGCAGGGCTGGAATTCAGTGATTAAGAATTGTGTCCCAATACTGTCTGTATAGTGGATTTCTTCTTATATTTTTTTCCGCTCGCCTAATCAAATGACGTCCTACACCATGAGGGGGCCAGTCTTAACTACAAAGGGCCAGTGTCTATGCAGGTTATTGGAATAAGCTTTAGGTCAGCTGTTCAAACCCAGGTGTGCAGACTCTTCAGCCAATCAGTCCTCTACTCTATAATCTAATTATGGAGTTGCAGTGAAATCCCGAATATACAATTGCCCTGTCTGGATATGATTGGCCACCCCTGCCCTAGGAAATCATCAATGTCGCTTATAGGATGGGCCAGCCCTGAGACTATTTTTGATTGGTTGATGGCATATATAACTCGATTATAATCTATTGTGGGTTGCTACAGTGCATTAGGTGGATCACCGGCCCCAGAAAGCTGGCAAGGAGCATTCAATTGCACATATAATTTTGGAGGACCGGGGTTCAAAGATACGTCATCCTTTGCAAACAGGTGATATATATAATACTTATTTGTGGCCTAAACCTTCACAGTACCGCATATTACTGCAGTGCATATTACATTACATACAAAATTGCGAAAATATACAAATTCTTGGATCTTATCTAAACAATTATTAATATCCTGGGGGGGCATGGTGGTGCAGTGGTTAGCACTGTTGCCTCACACCTCTGGGACCCGGGTTCGAGTCTCCACCTGGGTTACATG
>JAODJX010000227.1:0-13559 GCA_026776945.1 Isichthys henryi
GGCCCCCCATCCAGGGTTGTTCCCTGCCTCGTGCCCATTGCTTCCGGGATAGGCTCCGGACCCCCCACAACCCAGTAAGGATAAGCAGTTTGGAAAATGGATGGATGGATGTTGGTGGTGGAGTTATATCAGTACAGTAATATTAGTATGAATAAAATCATTCCCAGAAAGGCTATGTTCACAAGTAGCTTTTTAAAATAAAAAAGTAATGCTCTGAGCACTTTTTGTGCAGTCGACACAATGCAAACACTGTAACCATAGCAACAGAGCATTCAGTTGTGCTGTGTATCTAATGAGCAACTAACTATGAGTACCAGGCTGAGACACAAATTTGAAAAATTGCAAGGATCTGGCCGTCAGTGACATCTGTGAGGTTCAGTCCCCATTTTTGTGCCCCGTCAAGTTCTTTCTGACCTGTCACTGTATTCTTTTGTGGGAGATCATTCTCTGCTGTACGAAGACCTAACACATGCCAGAGAACAAACATGGCCGTCGGACGGCTGCCAGAGAAACGTCAAGGCGGAGTGCGAGAAAGTCCTCAAAAGATGGCATGTCAGTGGACAATGTCAGACTCACCTCACCTGCAGTGATAAACAAACTCTTAATGAATTCTGAGTGTACTAGGCTGAAATATCTTACGGTGTTATGTTGGTAACATTTTACATGAGGGGGCACAAGTAACTTATGAACTCAGTTACTATTCAACTACCATAGTAACAGTATGAAATACATGAATGAACATGGGACTAGTACATGAAACTAACTAGTTTCTGAGTAATTACTACATTGAGTAAGAGTGTGCCACTACGTTATCTGTGCCTCTTCAAGTAAAGTGTTACCCAGTTTTTTTTTTTATTGCAAGCAAGCATTTCTCCATAATGAAGTCACTTTTTCAAAACTCTCCACGCATAGCTCGTAGTTAACACAACAGCTACGTGGTTTAAACTGTGGATCATATTCCATTGTTTCCGATGACCATGTCTTATGAAATTCATGGCTTGTTTTCTCACTAATGCTACAAAACCAGCAACATTTTACTTAATGCTTCCGGGGCTACTTGTTCGTGATTGCAAAAAAAAATGTAATCATGATTGAGTCTTTTTTATATTTAAAGAGCGTGACGTTCAAGGTCATGAAAATTGAGCCATTGTTAACGGTGTGACTGGGTACGGCCCTGGGTACGGACCTGCTGATTTTAAGTACGTCACTTGATAGATTGTAAATCCATCCTGAATGTCTCCCAAGATGAGCTACAGGGCCGACACCGTTCTATGGGTGACAAATGTCTGGAAAATGATTAATTGATTTAAATTTATTTAAAAATCTCTTTCATTGAGCTTTTACCCAGCTGCCATAAATACCTCTAAACTGCTTCATTCATTATTCCTCTTATTCTGCATTTATTTGGGTACTAAGAGAGGTCATGTCATTGTGTGCCAGCAGGTGGCGTAGTAGTTATGGAAGCAGGTTGCAGGCTTGAATCACTTAAGGGAGGCCAGCGTCCCATATAACATAACAAGCTGGTAAAGTCTTTTTATATGCCATGTTACATGGGCTCAAGAAATACGAAGCCATTCTGTAAATTACAAACTTGCTTGGTGTTTTATCTTTGAATAAACTCTGCTTCCTCCTACCTATATCTGTATAATGGAAGAGATCATAGCAAGGGCCTCTAGGTGGCACTGTCCAGGCAGAGCTTTGCAAACACTCTGAGGATGAAAACCTTTTAGATGCCCAGCTAGGGGCCACTTAAAGGGATCCTTTCTATCTGCACGAAATAGCAATGTTTCTTTGAAGTGGCTGATCATTTTCTGAGATTAGGGAGTACTGGCCAAAAGCCTTGATGGAAAGCATCTAATGGCACAAATCAATAAGCAAATTCCCGTCAAACTCTAAAGCTGAGCCTCTCTTGGCCTGTGCTTTTTAGCCCAACTTTATGAATCTGCATTAATCTGCCTTCCAAAGGCGCCAGGGTTTAAGTCACCCATAGCAGGTAGCTGTGTACCGGAACCCACACAGATAACAGTATGTGGTTCTCCTAGCTGCACCACTGGCTGTAGTAGGACTCAGATGACATTTGCAGAGGAGGGATTGGGTAGGTTGGACAAATTGCACTCATTTGTAAAAATGTTAATTCCAGTTCAGGTGCATGTTGGCAGTGGTTTGACTATTGTATTTAGTCCAATTTGCGATCTAGGGATGGGGTATTTTGTTAAACCTTTGGTCAGTTTCCATAAAACTATGTAAAGCGTCGAAATTCTCTTGTGGTTGAACAAGCAATGTGACTCACGTCCTATATATTTGTTATATAAATATACACAGACTGATAAAAACATTTTCAGAAGATGAAGTTGGAATTATGCATCAGTGGGAAATCGTACTAGACGCAACATGCATAAGGACTGTCCCTGGGGTTTTGTAATTAATGCCACCCTTAAATTTTTACAGTAAGAGTTAATGTGGTCAGTTTGGACACTGACGAGTGACTTTATAAAATCATATATTGTCTGCATTAAAAGATATTCAGGGTTCTATTATCCAATTTGCTACGGATCCGAGGTGATATGAAAGGCTCAAGGGTTATCTAGCTGGTGGGGCATGAAATGGCTAATGCTAAGGTTAGCATTGTATGCTAATGCTAAGGTTAGCATTGTATGCTCATGGATAACACTTGGTCCTCGTACATTCAGGATTATGGCTTTGGTTCCCAGTCTGGTTTGTGTGTGGAGTTTGCATGTTCTTTCTGTGTTTGCGTTAGTTTCCTCTGGGTGCCCTGGTTTACTACCTCAATTACATTTGCGTGAACTGCTGTCTGTTAATGATCTGTCGTGTTTATGCCCTGTAATGGACCCGAATTCCACCTAGGGTGCTAACTTGAAACACTAGCTTATTGTGTTGATTCTACTGCCTCATAAAAGCTGTAATTTAAAAGGATAACAGACACTGGAGTAGTTGTATTCCTAAATTAACAGTGAAAAAGCCTTTATTTTGTTGCCTTTGTTCACAGTGCCACGATTTGTGGTCATAGCTACCCTTTATTTTTCACTATTTAACCCTGCTGTCTTGCGTAAATGAAGTGCACAGGCAGACAAGTTCAGTAGCACAGGAGTCACATCTCTCCTACCAGAAAGCATTATTATATAGATTGCTTCATTATGTTGGCATGTTGTGAGATGTTTTTCAACCAATTTAGCTTTTCTGCAACTTAAAAATGTAGCATTTCCCTGTATACGATATGTAGAAAGCATCAGGTTAATCTTTTGCCTTAAACTTTGTAGCACTTTTGAATACAAAGCCTGAGGAGAGTCTCACGGGACGGGGGGAGGGGGGGTTGTGCACAGCCGGTTCACAGGGGATGACTCAGCAGAGATTCTCTCGCCGCGCCAGGAGCCTCTCAGATGTCAGGAGTTGGAATGAGGCAGGGCTGCAGACCGTCAGTTTGGTGGTGCATTGTAGTCTGTTAGCTTGTTTGCGGCTGTTTGTAAGGCGTAGGTCGCTTGCATCTGTTATGGTTGAGGGGAGATGTTTCAGTAAATAAAATAGCCCGAAATACCATATGAAACACCTGGCTCTCTTTATCTATACAGAAGCTTGCTATTTCTTGAGTCCATGTGACACGTCATATACAGTAGATAGATTTTACCAGATTACCAGACCCAGGTCTCCCTTAAGTGATTCAAACTCAGAACCTGCTTCCATAACTACTATGCCACCTGCTGGTGTACTACAGCATGACCTCATTTGGTACCGTAATAAATGCGGAATAAGAGGAATAAGATATGAAGCAGTTTAGAGGTATTTATGGCATCTGGCTAAAACGTATATTTTAAAATAAACGTTCAAATCAATTAGTGATTTTCCAGATGTTTGTCACTCAACGACTCGACTCTAACTGTGAGGGCCTGTATCTCACGATCGCAGCATGTTGTGACAAATATGGAGTGAGACAGAATGATTCTGCTGGCATCTCTGCTTATCCTGTTACGTTCTGCAGTAACTACAATATCACAATCTTGATTTATTGTATCTACTCCTTAGCACGGGATGCAGTGAGGACGACCAGCATGGCACAGCTGGCTGGCGCACAGTAATTCTCTGCTGCAGGGAAGCCAAAAGTGATATTCACGTCTCACGCCAGGGAGAATAAATGACTAAGTTATTGATATCAACATAGACTAGTGGTAGCTGCAAGGCCTGTAGCCAGAAATAAGTTTCATGGGGAGCTCAGCAACCCTACTGATAGGTCCCTCTTGGTAGATTCCTTAAGGCCCAAGGAAGGGGAAATATTATTGATGTGGTCGGGGGGGGGGTCCGTAGATTTTAGTGACCAAGGCAAACCATTAATTTTACCAATCGTCTTCGGCTTGACACCTGTAAAGTGAGTAGACTGGAGATATGCATTTATCATGAAATCGGAATATAAGCAAGAGGAAGCACTCGGATTCTTTTCCCGGGACACCGAAGCTGTTAGGGGAGTCGCCAGCTTTCTTCACACTCCCTTTTCTAATTTTGTGCATCAGTGTAAACAAACATGGCTGCATGGACCACCTGACTCTCTCACGCAATCATCCCACTCGCACCCAGAGACCGGGATGCCGGAAAAGCCTGCCTTTCATGGCCCTCGCTTCCAGTATCCAGCTTTTCCTTTTGTCGGATGGTCCTCGCTGTGAGGGAAATGGAAAAGCCTGACAGTTAAGAACTAAATAAATACAGAATCTGAGATACCAAGTGGGCACACGCCTCTCTCATTCTGTCAAAAATAAAATGAATCGTTCATTTCAGAAGCACATCTTGGGATTTTCATAATCAAATCTCACATATTAAAAACCAACACGACACTAAAAGAATTACTGGTATTACACAGCTTTGACAATAATAGGACAGACCAGGGACAATGAGTTTTTGTCATTTTTTATGAAATGTAAAAAAAATCACACAAAGGGAAAAAAACGACTTTCCTTTTCCATTCAATGTAGAGTTGCCCTAGTTTGCTAAACATCAGTGGTGTTGGGGGCAAATCTAAGTTATGCAGGAAGACTATTGTATTGAAGAATGGATCCTGTTCTATAATTGTCCCTGATCTCCCTAACTTTCTTCCCAGTTTAAATCCATCATGTCATTTACCTTCTGCTCCCATCCATCCATCCGTCCATCCATCCGTCTGTCCGTCCGTCCGTCCATCCATCCATCCATTTTTCATCCCCGCTTCTCCTGTGTGGTGTCATGCATATCCAGAGCTTCCCCTGGAAGCTATGGGCACTCAGTAGTCTGTAAACCAGGACAGGGCGCCAACCCGTCACAGCCTCCCTTACCCAGGGACGAGAATGTGAAGGTGAAACATTGACTACAACATATCAGTTGGCTTGGCGGTAATTCACAGTTGGGGCCAGAACCGAATAACTAGCGGCGTGCAGAAATCAGAGAGAGATCGGAAGCCATGCGGCCACGTCGCAGCCATGGACTGATTGGCTTCCACACGAGGGGACACGTTTATAATTAAGGCACCCTTGTAATCCGGGGTCTGAAGACACCTGATGACACGTCTGATTGTTTGCATGTGATTACAACTGCACACAGCAGTCATTTATATAGCTAAAAATGCCTGTTGTATGTGGGAGGTGAGTTTTCTGGGTTCAGCTGGGAAATCACACCAAATCAAGTACATCAGAGCCCTGGAGGCAATTTGTTTTGTTTCACGCATGGATATGAGTGCAGGTGTCATGGAAATATGCGTCTGTATGCCACTCTGAATCTATTTATCTCTTCTGCTAAACGTTAATATTACTAGGTCATGCTATCTGACTGGCAATAAGTGTAAATAATTACTCCATGTTTAGTCATTGAAAATGTAGATTGACCCCATAGGACCACTCTGCGTTAATTCGTTTTTTTTCTAAAGCCTGTTTGCAATTTATATATCTTTCTTGGATTGCGTATCCATGAAAAGCCATGTGCTATTCAGCAAATAAAAAAAATATTATCAGCAGTGTACAGCCTTACTATACAGAATACTTTCAGATGGGAATCTGTGTGTGTGTGTGTGTGTGTGTGTGCGGGGGCGTGGGGGTGTTATCATGGAAACCGCTTACAGGTGCATGATTAAACGCACATTAAAATTATTAAAATTTCTCTCATTAAAACATTTCATGACTGATAAATATTAGTATTAAAATGTAAAATTCAAGCATTAGAGGTTGGTTGAATGGGTGGATTGCTGGATAGATGGACAGATTGATGGATGGATGGATGGAGTTACCCAAATGAATAAAACAACATAAAAAAAACCCTTTCAAGTACGTCAAAGATGGAGATTCTTTATTTCGTGATGCCGAATAAGACGAAAATACGTTTTCAAGCCCTTCAAAGGCCATGCAAGAGAAATGACTTTAACTGGTGCTTGGGGAACGATAATGGAGGAAGTGGTTCTCTGTCTTTGGGGATTAGCTAAGGGCACCATGTGTCTCGGGGAAGGTGTCATCCTTCCGCACACACACACACACACACACACACACACTTGCAAGAGTTTAATGACAGTTTCTGACAAACTCTTCTTGTGATGCGGTAAAATAAATGAAACACATCATGCAATGGGTTTCTTAACTCAACAATGCAGCTAAAATGCTTGTATTTCATTGATTATTGATTTGTAATGGGAATACATCATTAAATTACTTGCAGTGGCATTAATCTGAACATGTTTACGCATTTGAGATTGTCAGAGTGTAATAATACATGAAAATCCACTGTATTAGATTTCTAGGTTTTGATGGCTATCCATATTACCTTCCAGGAATGTGAAATTGTGATTTTCCAGCGTATTGGCCAGTTTGTGTTTCCTGGGCACCTGATTGCCTGCAGGATGTCCATCTTCAGAGGGTCAGTCATGAGACTTATATGTGCTGATTAGTTTCACCTGGTTCCTCACTGCTTTTGCCTCCATGTATAACTGCCTGATATGTATTACTGGCAGAAGTCCTTCATCTTTAAGCCAGACCCATGTGCAAATGTTTTTTTTTTCCCTTTTAGCATCTCCATGGAAACAGCAGTGTTTAAATGTGTGCTTAGTCTTTTTTTTTTATTTTGTCCCGTCCTTTCTCTACACCCCCCCCCCCCCAAAAAAAGCAGTCTGATTTGTTCAAAATCCCTGGTTCTGCTTGAGTGCCCAAAGCCCTCCAAAACTCACCATGGATGACGCAGTAAGTGAGGTTTATTTAAGCAGGCTTGTTTTTTTCCGCTATACTGTGTAGCTGGGGCTACTGGGGGGTGTTTTTGAATGGTACCTGATTGAAAATGATAGTGCATACTTGGGGAAGGTGGATGGAGACTTAGGGCAACAGTTTGGGTGCTTGGTTTGCACAGGTTCTGAGTTTTTGGTCTTATTTGTTACTTTATGTTCCTTAGTCATCGTTCAGTATAAGCCTACTGTTCTTACGAGTGTGTGTGTGTGTGTGTGTGTGGATATTTCGGTGCCCATACAGCACCCAGTGTGACGACTTAACGAACGGAGCCCTTGCGCCGCTGTTCCACGATGCTTAAGAAAACTGCCTGCTGGACCGGAGGTTAAATTCACGTCCTTGTCATAAGCGGTCTGAGTATATCAAATAGGAAATTGCAGCAATCAAATATATATTTAATTTCCTTTTCAAAGTTAGCATTGAGGAAAAATCACAGATCACATTAATTTGTACATTAATTTGAATGAATAGTTGTTTACGTTTCATGTCAACCTCTTTTTGCTGTCACTCTTATAATGTCAGGAAATGAGGGTGTATTTGTGTGCACTTTATATAAATACACACACACACACGCTTTCCACACGATTTTGGATTGTTTCTGTAGAAAGTTTTGTCCATTTACCTAGAAGAGTATTTGTGAGGTCAGGCACGGATGTTGGACGTGAAGGCCTGGCTCACAATCTCTGTTCTGGTTCATCCTAGATGGGATTGAGGTCAGGGCTCTGTTCAGGCCAGTCAAGTTCTTCCACACCAAACTCACCCAACCATGTCTTTACAGTATGGACCTTGATTTGTGTACTGGGGGTACAGTCATGCTGGAACAGGAAAGGACCTTCCCCAAACTGTCCCCACAAAGTTGGAAGCATAGAATTGTCCAAAATGCCTTTGTACGCTGAAGCAGTAAAAGTTCCCTTCACTGGAACTAAGGGGCCTGGCCCAGTTCCTGAGAAACAACCCCATACCATTATCCCTCCTCCACCAAACTTTACAGTTGGTGCATTCAGACAGGCAATGTTCTCCTGGCATCCGCCAAACCCAGACTCCTCCATCAGACTGCCAGTCAGAAAAACGTGATTCGTCACTCCACAGAATGTGTTTCCACTGCTCCAGAGTCCAATGGTAGTTGTGCCTTACACCACTCCATCTGACGCTTGGCATTGCGCTTGGTGATGTGAGGCTTGCATGCAGCTGCTCATTTCATGAAGCTCCCAGTACGCAGATTTTGTGCTGGGGTAAATGCCAGAGGAAGTTTGGACCTCAGCAGTTAGTGAATCAACAGAGCGTTGGTGACTTTTACGAACTATGCACCTCAGCACACAGCGACCCCACTCTGTTACTTTACATGGTCTGCCACAGTTTCTGTCGCTCCGGAACGCTTCCATTTTGCAATAATTCCACTTACAGTTCACTGTGGAATATCTAGCAGGGAAGAAATTTCACAAACTGGTTTATTGCAAGGTTAGTATCCTATGACAGTACCATGCTTGAATTCACTTTTTAGAACAACCCAATCTTTCACCAATGTTTGTAAATCTGACAGCGTGGCTTCATGTTTGATTTTATATAGTGACTATATAAAAGTGCGGCAATGGGTCTGAATGAAGCGTCTTGCCTGGAATATTCCTTATTAACTGAGTCTGTGCAGGTAAACAGACATGTTCTGCTGCAGAGAGGTCATCAGGGATGAGCTTTGGATTAACACTGAATGCACTCAGACATTTTCTTCAGCCTTCACTGCATCCAGGACTCTAGTGACAGCTGGATTCGAGCCAGTGCTGTCAATCAAAAGCAAACGAAACCATAAACTGCTGCTCTAGCACATAATCATATTAATCAAGACTTCAGGTCCTTGCCTTTGTTGTAATGTTTATAGGGTCAGCCCATTTACCATACCAGCCTGGTATAGTACAGTAATTTTATAGTAATGTGAGGGTTGGGCTGGGGTTAAGGTCCCTCACTGCAACAGAAGGTCTGCATGTTTAGAAAATAATTTCTACATGTATTTCCTTCACTTCAAAGTGTGTTTTGTGTGTTGCTGAAGCACATTGGGGGATAATCATAAACAAAGCATCAATGCTGGCTTGGGAGGCCTTCTGACTCAGCAGGTCGCACTGAAATCGTCGTCTGTCAGGGTTGTGGGATCAATTCCCCAGCTGTACATTCTTTTTGTGTTTGACGTTTTCCTTTGGGGCTCCCAGTTCCTATCCAAAAAAAAAAAAAAAACGCAGTCAATTTCGTGAATATGTGTTTCCAAATTGCCCTGGAGTGTGTGCCCTGTGACGGACTAGCATCCTGAGCAGCACAAGAGGGGCGCGTTGTTGTACTTCTTGCATACGTGCCAGAGAACGTCAGCATCTGAGCGTATGGAGTGGAGCATAGAGTTGTTCTGGAACATTCACTTTAGTGCCAGAAAATGAGCTTTTTGAGCTGCTGAGTCCAGCCTCAGCTCCTTTACCTATTGATAAAGTGGCTGCAAGAAGCTCAAGTTAAATCCCTTCATGGGGTCTGGGCTGAGGCTACTACCAAGTAATATAAATGCTTGGAAGGCTGAGCGGAGCCTCCCAGCCCGTTCAATCAGGGAGTTTTTTTTTTGCACATTTTTCTGGGATCCTCTTCAAAACTTTTATCTTGTAAAGCCCCCCTCCTCCCCAAGTGCCCCCCCTCCAATGCCATCGATATCTTATCTCACCTGCTGCATATGTTCAAAGGAAGGTTAATTTCTGAGGTATTAAAAAAAAGGCAATGAACATTATTCAAAATACGGTGACATAAATTCGTGTGTTACTGGCCCAGATTAAATGCTTAAATTATGACTACAAAACACAGTGGCGATGTCTAGCAAGATGTAGTGTTAATCACATTGATCAGTCACCAAACAAACCTAGGAACTGGGGGTGTATTAGTGACATTAGAATATATGAGCGGTGGTGGCACTGTGCCTGGGGGGCTGTGTTTGTTACGGCTGGGCTGCTACGCAGCACTGACTTCGACACGCCAGGGCTGAAGGTGTTCAGGGAGAATGTCTGAGGTCGGTGTGTATCTGCATGCATGATGTGAGAGGGACAGTGGCAGCATTCATTATGTGAAAATCCAACTGTTCCCTCCGACAGAGGAGCATGGATTAATTAACATTAAAATAACAGGGAGTCATGTCCTGCTGCTTGTCAGACCTTGTTTTCACCACCTCTCCATTCAGAGCCGTGAGTGCCCAGGTGGAAGCCCTGTGTTTAGGTTAATGTAAGGGAATGGTGATATAGTAAACAAGTGTTAAGCTAGCTTTGTCCTTTAGCGCAATGTTTCCTAACCCGGTTCTCGAGGATCCACATTTTTGCTCCCTACTGGGAGCTGGGAGGTCCCTGTGGACCGGATTGGGAAACACTGCTTTTACGTGCAGTGTATACGGAACATTTTTCAGGACGATAAACATTTAATGTACTCGTCATGACCCATTACACATGTTGTTTTATGTGCCTGCCTATTGTTATATTATGATGCATTGCTATGAATTATATACGCTATAACATGGTACTCAGACGCCAACTTGCCGCTCCCGGTCGTTGGTTTGTCCATGTTTTGATGATGATGTTCGCTGCCCTCTCTCCCTTACATTTCCCGCTGCACTAAAAAGCCCGGACCCACTTTCTCAAATCCCCTGAATCAGTCAGATTAAGATTCAAATTCAGATGCTTTATTGTCATCGTTGTTTCCACAGCAACAAAATTTAAAAGTGCATTTAAAAGTTAAATGTGTCGACTGTGCCATTAGGGGGCGCACCAACAGCAGCGCCTTACTGGCATATTGCTCAGGATAAGACATATTTAATGCATTTGGCATTGACATTTGAGTATATTGGTCAGCAGTAAACACAAAATTAATGTCATTATTCATCACCTAATGAAGACAGTTATATAGGGATGTAGTTTCCACGGTTCCATGGAATTATTAATTTGTTTATTATTGCCTTTTGTGTTGTCTTTTAAAGTTTTGCACAAAATCTATCTTGTTTCATGGTATGTCAGTGGAAGCTAATGATAACCGTTAATTTTTATTATATGAATTCAGCTTTGGTATCATGAAGCAGGATTTCTTAATGAGCCAGATAACTCGATAGATTTAAGGTAGTATGAGCTAATGTGAACAAAGATAGAGTCCATTTAAACTAGGGTACCTTAAATCCAGTTTTGTGAAATAGGCCCCTCTTCTCTGCTTAGTTCAGGGTACCCCAGTTTAAATGGACTTTCTCTTTGTTCAATTACATTTAGCCCAGACTACCTTAAATCCAACAAGTTTTAGGGTTATAAACGTTTTTGACTGTTAAGCTTAATTCACTTTACCAGTGGAAAAATATTAGTGGATTTAGCGGAAGCTAATTGGTCTGATAATGGTTTTCAAAGTTAGCCGTAAGCTTCACTAATTAGCAGTTAGCGGGTTAGCAGAACCCCCCCAACCACTGAACAGAACTGATCAGTAAAGTTCATTGAACATTAAGCATCTAGCACTAGAATATCTGTCACCTTGGTTGAGCCTTAGTTTACATTAACTGTCTAGTAATATCCTACTAATGGTAGCAGAAGAAAGGTCTTGATTATGGAGCAGAGTAAGACAATGTTTGCTGCGCTCATAGCATACAATTCTTCATAATTACAAGAGATTCATGGAGCTGTCATACAGCCAAGAGGCAATAATCCAAAACGTAAACACGGTGAGTCTTGTCAAGACCTACAGAGTACTGAAGGGGGGGGGGGTTCCTTTTTAAGGAACTGAGATAGAGGGATAGAGCTGAGACATCGCTACGCTGGGGTGTTCAGTAGAAACCTGCTTTTTAATGACTTTTCATGTTGCACGGTGAGATGTAGATGTTTGACGATATGGAGTTATCTACTGAGGAGAAACATAGTGGCGTCAGTCCCTGAGGACCTTGTGTGCCTTTGGGTGTGTAAACAATGGTCTTTCAAAACTTCCCTGAAGTCCAGGAAAAGTGGAAACATAACCAGACAGAGGCATACTGCTGACATGCCAGATCGGCGTGAAGACTGGGCAGAAACATGTTAAAATATCTGAGAATTATAATGTCGCCCACATTCAAGCAAGAAGAGCTTCTAACATCAGCCATGTCTTCAAAAAGCGGGCTGATCTGACAGACATTAAGTTTTTGGGGGCATTATAGCAATCCTCTCCGCTTTGCTTCAGTCAATGGAACAGTCTGCAGCCCGTGTCTGGCTGGTGATGGAAGGACGACGGAACTCCAGGCCCACGATTAGATGACTTTGCCCAGGGCTACGTCTGCAGTCCACAAGGACTGCGGGGGTGGACACACATCACAAGTCACAGTGAAAGGGACACATCAGGTGTGACGTTGATGAGAATAAGCACTGCACTGGGGAGACAGGAGCGAAACTGGGTAACATCCGTGCTGTATTTTTGTGGCCTTGTGCTTCTGTTAACATGTTGGACCCGTTTGGCGTTAGTGTCTCTGAACAGGCCGAATGTGTCTAAGGGGGAAAGGGAATGTCTCTTGTACATCCACATTCCGTTCTTCTTCGCAGTTACTGCTATCCATGCAGTATGTCTCCAGTGTTTGTGTGTGTTGTTTGCCATCTTGCACAAGAGGACGGAGAATGACAGAAATGCAGTTTTTATTCCATCTCCTTGGTTTACTCATTTTCCACCCAGTACTCGCTTCCCGAGGGAGAGCTGTGATAGATGAAAGAGTCTGGTTTTCCACACAAAGGTTTATTATTAACTTACTATGATTTCGCTTAATGCTTTTTCATTTAGCTTGATGCAAATATAGAATACATTATGCATGGAACTCTAATCTGGAGTAAATCTTCAGTGAAAGTAATTTCAGCATCCATATTACGTATCACACAAAACTGTAATGTTGGTCATACCTACATGTAGAAACAGGACGGTCACTCTGACTGAGATATACAGAATTATTATTACAGTTATTCAGAAACCTGTTATGTAAGATGTCATTCTTTGGTAATATTGTAGTTTATGAAGGATTACTTTCCAAATATTTGCTGTGCCTTGGGAAATTTCGGGACAGAATCTTATGAATTCTATGTATAAACAACTGAAAAAAACAGTCAAAACTGATAAATAATATGTATATTCATTCATATACCTGGTATTAATTTTGTAAGGACATAAAACTTATAGGCCCCGCAGTCCCTAATTCTGATAAGCCGACATTTCCGAAGTCTAAGAAAAGGATCCTGACTCTGGCTTTTCTGGACCTCACTCATCAGACCTCCCCTTTTAAGGAAGGCAAAAGCCTGCCGGCTCCTGAGCGACTGGATAAGAATAACTGGAGCA
>JAODJX010000228.1:0-13502 GCA_026776945.1 Isichthys henryi
CTAATTTCCACTTATGGCCATGAGTTCTAGTATTTAAACTAATATTGAAGCAGCCATTTGGCTGAACAGCATCCAGATCTGTTAGAATCTTATATACCTGGATCATGTCCCCCCTTAGTCTCCTTTGCTCAAGGCTAAACAGACTCCGCTCAGCTAACCTCTCCTCATCAGACATTCTTCTAAGACCAGGAATCATTCTTGTAGCCCATGAACCTTTTCCTAGACAACAGTGTCCTTTTTAAAGTATGGTGACCAAACCTGCACACAATATTCTAGGTGGGGTCTTACCGAGGAATTATATAATCATAGCATCACCTCACTTGACTTAAACTCCATACACCTAGTGATATAACCCAGTATCCTATTGGCCTTTTTTTAACTGTTTCCCTACACTGGCGAGACTGGGACATGGAAGCATCAACATACATACCAAGGTCTTTTTCACAAACAGCTACCTTTATTTCAGTGGAATCCATAAAATATCTGTACTTTATATTTCTGCTCCCCGCATGGATTACATTTATCGATGTTAAATTTCATCTGCCAGGTATCAGCCCAGTCAATAATTAAATCAAGATCCCATTGTAGCCTCTGTGCTACTAGTTTAGCATCTGCTACACCACTCACCTTGGTGTCGTCTGCAAATTTAACCACTTTACTGTGTGTATTGGTGTCAATATCATTCATGTAGGAACAATAGTGGTCCTAAAATTGAACCCTGCGATACCCCACTATGAACGCAGCGGTGTCCTGTCTGTTAACCAGTTGTCAATCCAAGCTGCTACAGTTCCTAAAATTCCTGCAGCACTGACCTTAAGCAAGAGCCATTTTGTGGTGGACAACATCAAAGGCCTTCTGGAAATCTAAGTAGATCAGGCCGTAGGCCTTTTTGTGATCAATTTCTCTTGTAGCTTCCTCAAAGAACTCAAGTAAATTCGTTAAACAGGATCTACCTCTCCTAAATCCACGTTGGCTATCCCTTAGAATGTTATTTGCATCCAGGTAATGTACCATTTTCGCTTGGATTATAGCTTCCATTACTTTTCCAGTTATGCAAGTTAATCTGATTGGCCTACAGTTTGCTGGATTACTTCTGTCCCCTTTTTTGAATATGGGTGTTTATATTAGCATGCTTCCAATCAGATGGTACCACACCAGCAGATAAGGATTTCAGGAATAGTAAAGTTAAATGTTGGCTAATAATATCCCTCATCTTTTTTTTAAATTATAGGCAAGATGCCATCAGGGTCCTGCAATTTATTTATTTTGAGCTTAGCTGGCCTGAGCCTCAGTTATACATGTATTGGTCATAGACGACACTGTATTTGTACTAAATGGTGGCAAGTTACTCGTGTTCTCTTTTGTGAACATCCGTGTAAAATAATCATTTACTATATGAATTTCAATTTCAATTATAAGGCCATTACTATCCTGCAGATTAGTGATTTTAGCTTTTAGAGCTCTTTTGGAGTTAAAATATTGGAAGAAACTTTTAATGTCATCCTTAGCCTCCAGTGAAATCTTCATTTCTACATTCCTCTTAGCGAGTGTAATGTTATTTTTTAACTCAGCCTGTAGACTTGGATACTCCTGGTTTATTTTAAAATCATTAGTTAATTTCCATTTCTGGAAGAGAAATCTTTTTCTTCTCTTCTGACTTTATTCTTCATTTCAGTAGTACTGGAATCAGGTATGAAGTCCTCTTGCACTTGTGGTCTGTACAGAACAACGTGTAACCATCCATATTTTATTATTCTTCATCATTGTCACTCGTCCTTGTTTTTGTTATTCCAATAATGTTGTAAGAGTCTGATGGAATTAACGCCTCTAGATCATGAATTTTGTTTCTAATACTCCTAGTGTTTAAATACAGACAGCAAAGGGTAGGCCTTTTACAGGGCGCACTTTTAATATTAATTGGGGCTCTCCGTCTCCCCCCACCTATATTCTTAACTAACCTCCCTGTCCCCCTAGTCGCTAGTTTAAACATTCCTCAGCTGCTCTACACGTATGCCCAAAATGCTGGTTCCCCTCTGGTTCAGATGCAGTTGTTGTTAACTGTGATGTCCTTGATACTCATTTACATGAATTTGGCTTAAGTAAAGAAAATAAGAACTATATATACATGCGTGTTTAGTCAGCATCGACACCCTTTCTACTTTTTATATGGTGTTTTTTTTTTATTGTGAATAATCAAGCTGAACATTTTTGTTGAACATCAGCGCTATGTTTCAGTCAAATAACGTAACCTTGAGACAGATTTATTATCCAGTCCCATGATCCATTGAGTCATATGGTCAGGCGCACAAAAAAGACGAAAAAAAAAAGTGAATCATAGAATCGGTTTTAGAATCGATTCATTACAATGGACAGTTCGAAAGAATGGAATCAGTTAATTGAGCCGAACTTCCCATCACTAGTCTACACCACTCCATCACAGTGCAGCAATCCCAGCAATCTCTACAGCAATCCCAGCAGCCTCAGTATGGAAAACCTATTCGCAAATTAAATTCAGGCACATTGGTGACCATTTTAGGCACCATCTGGAGCACTGTATGTTGGTAAATTTGAGTGTTTTGCACAAAAGTATTAGCTAAACAGCTACATGGGTTATTGTAAGCAGGTTTGCCCACGCAGATCATCAGACTGTCTCTTTCTCCTAGATTCCAGATGAGATGATTCAGTGCGTCGTTTGCGAGGACTGGTTCCACGGGAGAGTAAGTGTTGTAAACTTTTTTCTTCACAAAACCTTGTAAAGTTCTGAAGCACAGGGACGTTTCCTTGAGTACTTCCACCTTAATGTATTCAAGTATGTGATTGCATGCAATTCCTTATATTTTTCACCATTACTAAAAATATCTTAAAGCAGTGTTTTCAGTTTTAAATGAGTATGTTAATATCAGCCCACACTGCTTTCAACCTACCACATTAATTATTAGCCTACTAAGGACCATGGGAGCCTAATTAAGGTAGGGTTGGAATGAAAACATTATAGCAGGCGCAAAATTTCAAGTGAGCAAAACTTAACAGTAACAAAGGGGTTTGGTAACTGATTGGAAAGAGGGTCTCTATGGTGTTCTGATCTGGTCTGCAGCACCTGGGCTGCAGGGTGGCAGAAGGGGTGGAAATGCAGGAGATGGTTTGCGAGACCTGTATGAACAAGGCACCTTTCTTGTGGACCTACGCCACCCATCTGGCAGGTGAGCTTCCTAGGTCAGGCTCAGCGACAGTCGCTAGTCACTATCCGAAGGGTCATACTGTGTATCTGTGTTTGCAAAGTGAACTCAGTCAAAGCAGATGATGAGATAAAGGAAGAGAAGGTGGTTGTGAAGAAGGAGGAGATTGACAGCAGCTGTAGGAATGGCACAGAGGAACCCTCGACCAGCCTGCATTGTCAGGAGGAAGAGAAGGTACTGACCAGTATGCTTTGCTAAGAGTGTGTTACCAGTAATCACACATGCTGCCTGTGACCAGTAGAGGGAGCTGTCCAGTAAAGATTGGGCTAATGTGCAAAAGCTTAGTGGTGGATATAGAAATTTCCACTGTGACTGGGAGATACTGATGCTGATGATGCTTTACTCACCATTATACCACAGTACTGTTGAATTCTCAAATCTGAAAGGTGTTGACGATTTTTCTATAACCACACAATCACAGCTTGCATCCTCTCCCCTGTAAAGGTCCAGGCCAATGGAGCCATATCTGGCAAGCGAAAACACCAGGAGGTGGAGGGTTCAGCAGTGCATTGCAGGCTGATGAAACTTGAGGCCCGTATACTGTCTAGGCCAAGGGAGGGAGCCGTCTTCTGGCCTCAGTTCTGGCGCTCCAAACTGTGCACCTGCACCAACTGCAAGGTGCTGTTTTCTCAACTCAGCCAGGTCGTGGACCACAAGTCTCCCGCTCCTGACTCTCAGTGACATGCCACTCTGTTTATCTTCCCCCCCGGTGTAGGCGGTCTACACAGATGTGGGGGTGCCCTTCCTGCTAGATGAGTCAGACACAGTCCTAGCCTATGAGAACAAGGGTAAGACAACAGATCAGGAGGACATGTCTGAGGGTCGTGACCCACTGATGTCAGCACTCAACACGCTGGACCGTGTGCAGCAACTGGAGATCATCTATGGTAAGACGACTTGCCTGAAAGGGGAGCTGCTTCCAAATTGCTGAGCTGGGAGGGGAGCTAACAGTGCTACCTTTCCCTTTATTAGAGTACAATGATATGAAGACAGAGCTAAAGGAGTATCTGCAGAGGTTTGCACATGAAGGAAAGGTAAGGAGGTATGGTTAATTGAATGTCTTAACGTTCATCTGATGATTGGTGAGTTTCATTCTAATTAGCATATTATTACCACAGAACACTTTTGAATGCCTTTATTAAAAAAAGTAAATAAAATGGTGTCCCTATTGGGTGCCGTCTGGGGGCACACAGTGGCTTATTTGGGGGACATGGCCATTTAATGCCCCCCCATAACGCCGACCCTGTTCTTTCGTTGTTTATTGTGGTTTACATTCAATAAAGTTGAAAGTTAAAACCAATCTCTAATATGCTTATTTTTTTTCAATGTTTTGCTAGTTTTGTCATTTTTTTCTCATCTCATTAATTATTGCACTGGATTTTATGGAATACTCTAGTTTATTGCAAAAATAAATGGTACCCTAACAAACTGATTAACTGATTTGGTGGCAAAATCGAAATTTCAGAAGTTGTAACTCTGCCTTCAAACTCAATTAAAAAATTTGAGAAAATTAATATGTTATGGTAATGAGTTTCTAACAATGACCCATATATACACTTTGTGTTAATTCTATATTAGTTTGGGAATTCATTGGGTAAATGTTTTTCTAAGGTGTGGTTATTCGAGATTAATCACAAACTCTGCGATTTTTAATAGACTCACAGCCCTAATTTATGATATGTTAAATTTATGTAGTGCTTTTTGGAGCAAGATTATTGAGGGCCCAGTAGGTGAGGAGGAGAATTTTGAACAGAATGCGAAATTTTTCAGAGACCCAGTGCAGGTCACAGAACAGGACGTGTATACTTGGGTCTGAGTATTGGTAAGGAGGTGAGCTGCAGAGTTGTGGACCATTTGAAGTTTGTTACAGTAGTCGAAGCAGCTGGAATGAAGGCATGGATATGGGAGAGGCAAGGTCTGATTTGTGCGATGTTACATACATGGAAGATGAAGAGGGAGTTCTAGAATGACTCCAAGGCTGTAAGCTGTCAGTGAGGGGAGAACTGCTGTTCCTTCAATGTGGAATCAAGCCAGCTTTATTGAGGATAATTTTATTTATCACTATTGAGCTTGAGAAAGTTCAACCTGATCTTGATTGCAGATAAACAGGCTTTGATTTGGGACATAGGTGGTGAGTGGATTGAGTTAGTCCTGACATACATCTGGATATCATCAGTGCAATCTGGAAGTTGAGATTGGATTAACAATACAGTCAATGGGTAGGATGTATAATACAAAGAGCAGTGGCCCTAGGAAAGAGGCTTGAGGGAACACAGGAATGCCGAGTTGGAAGGTGAGTACCCAGAGAAAACTTAGAAGATGCTGTTGGACATTGTGCTCAGGTCAAGTGGTATGAGGATGCTGATGGCTCTGCAATCAGCAGATGTTAGAAGATTGTTGAGAATCTGTTGCACAAATGTCTCATCTGGTCAGAGCAAGTTCCAGGTCCAATCAAATTGCTCTGGTCCAGTGATTGGCAGCATTTCTTGAGCTGAGGAATATGCCACTGGAAGCTGTCTTAGCTGTGCTGAGATCTGCTCCTTCACTTCCCAACAGGTGGTGACCCCCGAAGACATCCAGCGCTTCTTTGAGCAGCAGCAGAGCCGGAAAAGGCGGCGAGCCAATGCTGGCCAGTTCTACTGCAGCTGAAGAAGCATGGCTCCATACAATCTTTCCACGCCCACCAAGCCGGAACCCCTGCTTTTAATACTACTGCCATTACAACAATGCCAGTATAGCCTATTACTCTCCCTGTCCTGCTATTCTACTTGTGCTTTTAAATAAAAATGCAGTCAGTATCTCCAAGGTTGTGCATCCCACCTCCTTGTGTTATGGTAATAATTTAAAACAGCCAAAAATGTGTGTAGTGTCCCTTTCCGGAAGACTTTCCAGCTGGAAGAGCAAGTAGTGATGGTAAAATAAAAAAAACCATGAAAGTGGACCAAAATGGAAACTTCGTTTGTGACTTGCTTTGGTTTGCCAGAGGCAGGTTCTCCCTGTTTCTACAGTTCTTCGCTGGTGTGTTTTGAAGTAAGAAATTACTGTAAATAGCTCTGTCCCAACTGGTTTTGTCCAGATTCTTGGACCAACTGCACATCCTCTCAGAGGACTGGTTTGTCATCATGTCCACTATTCCCATGATGCAGAGTGTTGGAAAGCGTCGTGGGATCGTGTATCGTTTTTTTAACAATGTCCCACTCCTTGTCCCTGCATTCGAACTTGTGGTGTCCCCATGTCTGTGTGTGACAATTCGAGGAATAAAGTTGAATGATGTAACAAGCAGTGATGCTGAGATTCATGCTTTTCTGTTTGTGGATTCATTGCTCATCCATCACTTATCTAAGCGATAACTGCAAGGAAGATGAAGCATCCTATAGGATCACAGATGTCAGATTGCTAACACCTATATTTCTTGAAAATAATCACCTAAGATTTGGCATAACACAAGAATACACAAAAAGATCACAAACAGGATGATGATCTAAGCAATTAATTTTGTAGGCTACATGCCTTGCAGGTTAAACTGCTGCACACTCCTTTGTATCTAGAAATGCTTTGATTAGACCCATCCAATGACCAAACCTGCAATGAAAATTCACATTAAAATCTTTACAGTTATATGCAAATACAATTTACATGTATGTGCTAAAATATGTAAAAACCACAAAAATGTATTCTTTACTAACTACATTTTAAAAAGTATTGGTAGTATACTTCCAGTGGGGTGTACTTTGAAGCGAATTTCTAGCTCAATAGAGCCAGGCTGAGTTGAGAAAACAGCACCTTGCACCATGATTGCTGTAATCTGAATTAAATGGTACTATGACGGTGGTTATCAATTTGGCAAGTTGACTCAAGGTTTCTTAATCTGCAGCCATTCACATAAAAGGGGCGATGTCTGCATTGCAAACTAATGAGCTGCCGTTTGAGTGGCAGATAACACTAAATTTAATCCTCAAAGGGACCAACATGAAATCTCAGTACTGGTATTGGGATGGAAAACTCAGAATATCTTGGTACCAAATCAATAAGAAAATAAGTGGCATCACCTTTCCTTGATATTTAGAGCAGATCAAAGGCTGCAAGATATTGGTAAAATATCACGTTGTGATTTTTTTGCTATAAACATTGTGGTATTTATAAAGCAAAAACTGATTTGAAAATATACCCAAAATAAACTTTAGTCAAGACAGTCCATCAGATAAGTTGTGCTGACAAACCAAAAACCGACTATCACAAAATGCTAGGGCAGAATTCCCCAGATTTAATCCTGGATGGCCAGAATCCAATACAGTTTGTGGATTGCTCTGTTCGAACACATCTTAATTGCTAATTACTAGGTTTAGTGTTTGAGCAGGGAAATATGCAAACTGTGTTGAATTCTGGCCCTGCAGGACTGTAATTGGGATACCTGTGTTGGGGCAACGTTTTGGAATGTTCTGCAAGGTCAACCTTCAAAACATCTGGTGGGACCTGACAGGAAAGAATCACATCATCAGACCATTCTATTTAGACTGCTAGTTAGGTTATAAAAAAAACTTTGAAGGAATATATTTCAGATGCAGCCATGAACTACAAGCACAATGTCACCACATTATATGCTATATACCCTACATGCCAGATAGCCAAGCTGGTTCCCTGCTGCATGTTTGAAAGATGTGCATGTTTAAGGAGGATGCATTCCTATGCTGCAGCAAATACTAGATGTCACATCCCCATTCACCTTCAGGGAGGAAGATTTTAAGGGTAACCAGGCAACTGCTACAGTTCTGACTCAGTGAAGCTTCTGTGAAGTACAGACAAGCTGATCACCATACCAGTCCCAACGGGTCACATCTAACATTTCTAATTGTTGTCACTTGGTGAGCCCACCTTATCAAACATCCAGTGCACGTGAACCACTGCATCCTGTTATTTTCTGCACGGGTGCACATGTGCTGGAACATGCGATAAATTGGCTACAAACCCTGTGAGGTATCTAATGCTTTTGTAATAAGGTGAACATGTGCCTGTCTTCCACTTAGCCTCTAGCAGTGTTGCAGGGTATTGCAGCCCTGTTGTCTAACCCAGGCTCTCAGTGTTGAGAATCTGGGTCAGAGTTTCAGGACCAGCACCAAATCCCCAAGGAAGTTAGCAAGGTTCATGGACAGCAACCTCGTTCTTTAATCAACTATAAATCAGCGTCTGATGAAAAGAAAAAGAGGGATAGCTGTACATTCAAATTGCTGCTCAAACTACCAGGAATCTAATCACCCCTCTACTCCATAGCCTCATCCAGCCAATCAGTACCATCTATGCTGCAGAACTCCACCCCCGTACAGCCCTAAAACATACCCTCAGTACCCCAAACCCCACTGCCCTGCCCTCTGTCCTTATATTCTTGTATTACCTGCTGGAACTGAGAGCCTTTCAGATACCAAGAGACACCTCAGCTTCTCATCAGATCTTTTTGCAGCCCTGGATGATTGTGACTACAGACTGGCACTCAAACAATGCCAAGGTATCCCTTTAGAAATCAGCAATAAAAAACACTTAAACTGTTTATCTAGAAGTCAAGTTAATGTGTGAACTGTGGAAACAAGAAATAAATAGGTATATAAGTGAGATTACTAAGGTGATCAGATTGCAGAGGTAGGTATGACAGAGAGAGGTAGGGTGTCATGACCGCTCGTCCGCTCCTCGTGTGCTGCCATGCCCCCCTGATTACCCACGTGTGCTTCCCTGATCGTCTCCTACTGTGTCCGATTACTTTGATTAGTCCTGTCCTATTTTAGTCCTAGTCGTGCTTGTATCCCTTGTCTGTCATTGATGTTAGTCGGCGTCAGATGTTTCCTACAACCCGTGTCCCGAATAAACCCCCGTTTTCCTGTCTTTTGCCTGCTTGCCTGCTTTCTGCCCGTCTGCCTGCCTGCTCGCCGCACCCATTAACCGGCGAGCGTGACATAGGGGGTGTTCCTTTCTGCTCTTATGGCAGATGTGGAATGATTGACAAAACCCCCTAATTCCACTTGATCACCGTTTTAGTTAAAAATTTATTTTAGGATACGCTGATGCTCATGCAATAACCATTTTTGGTAATCAGGTAATAATAGTTTATTTTAAGTGTTGTTATGAGCCCCACTCTAGGGTTGGGGCGTAATATTTTGAAAGGGAGTAAGGTTAGGATAGGGTGTGATGGACAAGGGAATACAAGTAGACAAAGGGGTATTTTTTTGTATTTTGACACACCATGAAAACAGCACAAGTACACCTGGTGCAAAAGGACTCAGGAGTGACTAAGGCCAAAATAATAAACAAAACCCAGCTTCGCAACCCACAGCTAAACCTAAGTGCAAAAAAAAAAAAAAACAAATTCTACACCTAACTCCCTATCCTAATAACAGCATACAACACATATTCACAAAACAAAAACAACACACTCCCTACGCACCCGAAACATACACACAGAACATACAAGTGTCGAAGTCCGAGGCCAAAGAAGTAAACCAAAAACTGAGCAAGAGTTCAAAACCAAATAGCAAAATCAGCCAAAGCGAAGGTACAGAAAAGGGCAAAGAGAAAATCAGAAAACCGATAAACCAACTAAATCATACACAGTAATACCAATCGGAGAAAAGCAAACCAACAACAATAAGCAATGAGTAGAGCTGTCGAAGTTTCTTGCTGACGGCCTTTCAACTGGAAGTGGAAGTGATGAGTGGTGCATACGAGTCGTGGTTGGGGTCTGGACGGCTTGAACGACGAATGGAGGGCGAGCTGAGAAGACGAGGGCTGTGGGCAGAGCTGAACCTAAACATGAAAACTAACAGTGGCACATAACAGTGTGTAACATAACCTCCTTAATGAAAAAAAGCATGCGCTGCTTCATCCCCAGTTCACGCATAGGTCAACCTTATAGCAAACAGATTCAATAGTTTAAAAGAATAAAAATAAATTATCCACATCGCACCCAGCTCAGTGTGTGTATATAAGGTATGTCCATGCAGGTGTGTGTGAATGACCATGTGAACTGAAGTGTGTGCAAACTAAAAACTGTGGTGGAGCGGTCACGGCAAGGACTCTCCACCATTGGCAGACGTGTGCCCCATCCCCAGTGGGTATGGGCTAAATGGGCTGAATGGATAATTAAGGTACATTAAAACTGGGTGAGCAGACAGGGCATGAGCACCCTACCACTGGCAGATGGTAGATCCCTGCCCGCCCCCAAGACCCTAATGATGTATGATGACTATTGTGCAATTAAGATTGAGGGGCAGCATTGGGCCAGGCCATGTGACATAACCCAGCCCTTCAGCTCCATGGCTCTGCACCGCTCCCTAGACCCTAGTGTATTGTGATATGTGTGTGGGAGACAGGGGCGCAACTAGGGCACACGAGGCATGGGCCCCCTACAAGGGGTTGTGTCCCCAGCCGACCCCTCATCAATTCTTGTCCCTGCTCCCGCCCGACCAGCAGGGAGCCAACTCGGACTGAGAGACCACCCACCCGTGCAGCTGCAGGCCGGTGGGACGAAGGCCCACCACGTACGACGGGGCCCCAGGACCAAGACACCCAGACACTCTGGCGGCCGGAAGCTAGTCCGGTCGAGAAGGGAACCCACCACCCCCCTGCTCCCCAGGCAACCTACCCCCAGGTGGGGTGGAGGGGTGGCAGAGCCCCATCCCCCAGCCCCTCTCCCCATTACAGTCCCCCCCAGCCCCCGGGACATTTCCATCTCCGGACCATCCTGGCAGATCCCATCTCCTACCCCCCGCCGGGCGGCCAGGGCCACGGCCCCACCACACACAGCAGCCATCCCCCTGAGAGCCAGCACCGGGCCCCAGCCACCGAGGCCCCAGCCCAGCCCACACCAGCAGGGTGGCACAGACAAGCCCAGGAACCACCTGTACCCAGGAAGGCGAAGTTCCTGAACCCCCAACGCTACCCCCCCTAGTTCGGAACCCACAGCCGCTCAGGGACAGCCACCCCACGACCCCCGCTGGTGGGACATCAGAGACCGGATGCCCAGCCCCAGCCTGGAGGCCAGAGCGGCGAGGCCCCACTACCCCCAACAACACTACATGATGAAATTAATTATTGGGGTCCGAGTGTATTCAAATTCTGTCAGTCGATTTTTTTGTACAGGCAGATATTCTCTCCATAGAAATGTGATCTAGCGGTAGATTTTTAAATTGTATTATGGTTAATTTCTCTTTTGACTTCCAGTTCAAGAAGATCTTTTTTTGGCAACGATTAGGACAGTGGGGAGCATGTGCCCATATTAATGTTAGTGAGATCACCCTGCAGCAGACAAAGTGAGGGGGACACAGAGATAGTAGTATATATTAGATATCTTTATTGCCATTTGCACAGGTACAGGTCAGTAAAAGTACATTGGAATTCTTGTGCGCATCTCCTAGAGTGATTTTTACAAAATAGAGAGACAGAGGAGAAGAGACAGTTTTTTAAACATAAAATAGCATAATATAAAGAATCCATCCATTTTCCAAACCGCTAACCCTACTGGGTCATGGGGGGTCTGGAGCCTATCCTGGAAGCAACGGGCACGAGGCAGGGAACAACCCAGGATGGGGGTCCAGCCCATCGCAGGGCACACTCAAACACCAGTCACTCACACATGCATTCCAACGGGCAATTTAGCAAGTCCAATTAGCCTCAGCATGGTTTTGGACTATGGGGGGAAACTAGGGTACCTGCAGGAAACCCCACGACAACATGGGGAGAACATGCAAACTCCACACACATGTGACCCAGGTGGAGACGCAAACCCAGGTCCCAGAGGTGTGAGGCAACAGTGCTAACCACTGCACCACCATGCTGCCCCTTAATGTAAAGAACATAAATAATAAAAGCAGCAAACACACTAATTGCAGTACAGATACCAATACAAGATACAGATTGCCTGGCCTGGGTGTATGAGTGAATTATTTCACGGAAATAATATTAATCAACCTATTACTCTACCTAAAAGACCTCATCACACCCCGCACTGCACCACGATTTCTCCGATCCTCCAGCACTGCTGGACTGGTCCCACCTCCCCTCAAGGCACAAGGAAGACACATCTCGGCTCTTCTCTGTCCTGGCACCTAGTTGGTGGAAAGAACTCCCCCTAGATGTCTGAACAGCTGAATCCTTGAATGTCTTCAAGAGACAACTTAAAACATTCCTTTTTCAGAAATATCTGAAGTAGTACTTCTAGCATCTTACCCTGAGCTCTTTTCCTTATTTTTTTTTAAAAAAAGCACTTTCCCAACAGAGTATTCAGATAGATGGTATTCATAGCCTGGGTCTTTATTCAGCTAGTATCTGAAGAATTCATTGCGGAGTCTTAAAGCACTTATGTAAGTCGCTCTGGCTAAGGGAGTCTGCCAAATGCTGTAAATGTAAATGTATTAAGACAGTATATTGTATATAAAAGTGGACCATTGCACATGTTTATTAGTCTATTGCACTTAAAGAATTATGACTCCCTAAGAGGTAGACACGGAATGAGAGTGAGGTTGTAGTGCTCCAGTGTTTCTGATTGCCTCTTTGGAGTGCTAAGTGTCCAGGTAATGTCCACAGGGGAAGTGGGGGGTGCTGTATTTCTTACCCACTTTAATATCCTTAGCCATCAGTCTAACTGTGGCTGGGAAAAAGCTGTTGTAGAATCGTGCTTTGTAGGTGGTGTTTCCAAACCACACAGTGATGTTATTACCACTGGTAAGGATACTTTCAACGAGTCCTCTATAGGTCTGTGTGAGGGGTTGACGTCTGAGTCCGGTTTTCTTCAGCAACCTGATGAAGTATAGCTATTGCTGTGCCTTCTTCACAGTTGCCCCACTGTTTTTAGCCCAGCTTAGGTTTTCAGAGATGTGAAGACTTAGAAGCTTGTAATTGTCAGTCCGCTGTACATTAATCCAATCCCCTTGATGGTAAGAGGATGCAGGAGAGGTGCCCTCCCCATGAAGTCCAGAATCAGTTCTTTGGTTTTGTCTATGTTAAGCACAAGGTCGTTCACCAATTCCCTGAAAGACGACTTTATATTTGTATTGTATGTATATAGTGAGAAGAGCTTTGGGCTGAGGCAACAGCCTTGAGGGGTTCCTGTGCTGACTGTGAACTCAGCTGAGACCTTGTTTCTCATCCTCACCACCTGTGGTCTGTCAACTGTGTAAAGTCCAAAACTGAGAGCTCTGTGGTGTCGCTGTGATGGCTCCAGCCACACAGTAAGACCTTTAGTTCAGTATTTGTATGTGTTTTCTAATTAAATTGTGTTACAGT
>JAODJX010000230.1:0-13434 GCA_026776945.1 Isichthys henryi
GCATGTTTTTGGACTGTGGGGGGAAACCAGAGTACCCGGAGGAAACCCCACGACGACATGGGGAGAATATGCAAACTCCACACACATGTGACACAGGCGGAGATTCGAACCTGGGTCCCAGAGGTGTGAGGCAACAGTGCTAACCACCGCACCACCATGCCGCCCCTGAATCAAAATCAATTTACTTAATGAGTTTAATGATTGTTTTGCGTGGGTATTTACTGTAAAGGACATAAGTAAAATAACTCTTATTCCTAATCCAGTTTTGCTTATGACCAATAAATGTATAACTGAAGCTGATGTGCTACAAAGCATGGCTAAGCTTAAAATAAATAAATCACAGGAGCCTGATGGCATGTTACCTATAGTTTTAAAAGAGTTGAGGGATATTATTTGCTGACCTTAAACTTTGCTATTTCTGAAATCCTTATCTGCTGGTGTGGTGCCTTCTGATTAGAAGAATGCTAATATAACACCCATATTCAAAAAAGGGAATAGAAATAATCTAGCAAACTATAGGCTTAATTTGCATAACTTGAAAAGTAGTGGAGGCTATAATCCAAGTGAAAATGGTAGATTACAAGGATTCACATAATATTCTGAGGCATAGCTAACAAGGAATTAGGAGAGGTAGATCCTGTTTAACTAATCTAATTGAGTTCATTGAGGAAGCTGCAAGATAAATTGATCGCTAAAAGGTCTATGATGATCTAGATTTCTAGAAGGTGTTTGATGTTGTCCCACACAAACGGCTACTGTTCAAGCAAAAAGCAACAGGATTTTAGGAACTGTAGCAGCTGGGATTGAAAACTACTTAACAGACAGGAAGCAACGAGTAGTTATTAGAGACACAATATCACAGTGGGCCTGCGTTCATATTGGGGTATTGCAGGGTTCAATTTTAGGGCCACTGTTATTCCTAATTTACATTCATGATATTGAAACCAATATATACAGTAAGATGGTTAAGTTTGCAGACAACGCCAAGGTGGGTGGTGTAGCAGATACTGAAGTAGCAGCACAGAGGCTACCCAAGCTACAGCCTGTCCAGTAGTGCAGGCCCCCCCTAGGCTACAGCCTGTCTAGTAGTGCAGGCTCCCCCTAGGCTACAGCCTGTCCAGTAGTGCAACCCCCCCCCGCCCAGGCTACAGCCTGCCCTGTAATATAAGGCCTCCAGGCTACAGCCTGTCCACTAGTACAGGGCCCCCAGGCTGCAGCCTGTCCAGTAGTACAGAAGCCCCATGCTACAGCCTAGCCAGGGCCTTTGCTCAGGAGTTCCAGCTATGTTTTCCTTAATTTCACTCTGCAAACATTAATGATTTAAGGGAGAATCTAAAATGATCAGAGCTGAGTTCTGCTTTCTGCCTTCTAGCAGGTTTGAAAGTGTTAACATCTGTAGAAGCCACTTTAAGGCACAGCCCCACTGTAATGGATGTCCTTCAGGTATCCACAGTCCAGTGCAATACAGTACAGTGCAGTACACTTTAGCACAGCACAGTACAACATCGTACAGTTGAGTATCAGTACACCTACTAAAGTACTGTACTACCTA
Source organism: Isichthys henryi (assembly GCA_026776945.1). NCBI lineage: Eukaryota > Metazoa > Chordata > Actinopteri > Osteoglossiformes > Mormyridae > Isichthys > Isichthys henryi. The sequence goes on from JAODJX010000230.1 coordinate 1,553, forward strand.
CTAAACCTGGCAATTAGCTGATTAAGATGTGTCAGAGTAGGGAAATCTGCAAACCACGTTGCAAATTGACCTTCCAGGACCGGAACTGGGCAACGCTAATATAGTATGATATATATCTTTACCTGGTTTCCCTTACATTTGTTTACATGGGCCAGTGTTATTTGTTAATGAGCAAACACAGTTACACAGTTAAACCAAAGTAGTACTCTGTATTTCAAAATCCCTCAGTATTGCTGCCCCTTTCATAAATGGACGTGTTACATATATTCTTTGTGTGAATTGTGTTTTTAAATTGCTTGTAAACTGTAATAAATCAACAAACAGATTGGAGATGATAAGCTGAGTAAAACAGCTCAAGTTATAATTCACGTCATGCTGTTTGTGAACAGCTGTGTCATTTTTTCAAAGAAACATAGTCGAGGAACTTAGTATTCCTTGCTTTCCTTTCTGTATCTGATATGCACAAAGACATGGCCCAGTCGTTACCTAGAATATGTTTTACGCAGTGTGTAAATGAAAGTTAACTCACTTCTAATGTCTTCTTAATTCCCATGGCTGAGTCCACCTTGAATTCAGTTCATCAAATTTTTACAAAACGTCATATATAGTAGTGGCGAAGCCTCAACATTCAGTCATGAGTAGTACCACTTATAATTTCACAAGTGGGTTTCAAAATCAGCAAAGCAAAATCTGATGATTCCGAAGAGCAGAGCCGTGGACGCTGTTGCAGTAACCGATTAGTGTGCAAGGTGGCGCCATGAGACCGACAATCCCATTGTCTGTCAACCGTCATTCCTTCACTGAATGTTTTTGAATGTACTTTTTTATGGGTATTGGGATTTCAGAGGCATTAACTGACGTTTTTATTTAATTTCGAAATAAGCATCAGAATCAGTACTTCGCACTGACAAATAACAGACTGTTGCAAATTTCATTTGTATGATAAATCAGTTTGTTACTGTCAAATAGTTTTAATAGGTTATTATACTATTACTGAGAACAGAAGCATAACAGCTATTGCTATATATTGAAATGTCTTAAATCGATTAAGCTAGCCAGCTTCACAATTGTATACGAAGTCCCTGTTCAATTTTCATTATATTTTTCCTGAATAGAATTTCTCTCATAACAAGTATAGGTAGTGCATAAAGCGCCGTGTTGATTTTGTTTTTTTTACCGTTTTGTGCAATTCGCCATTTCTTCTCGTTGTCTTGTCTGGTCTCGCTGGTTTTGGATGCGGTTTTTGTATTCCTGGAAACACCTGGGCGATCCAGGAGCGGATCCAAAAGGGAATGATTGGGGATTTAGCGGCGGATTGTTCGCTTGCAATCCGGGGATGTTTCAGTGCGCACTGGTTTTAGTTAGGACATGCCTTAACATCTCCGTGGGTCCCAAACTAGAGCTGTGGACTTTTAAAAGGTCGCTGCCTTGTTAAAATGTGATTGATAATTCTCTTGAATTGACATTAGGCTGCTGATGTATAGTGACTATGAGAACTCATTACTCCTAAAGTATTAAGGATGGAATATCGAATATCAACCCACTTATATGCGTGAAAACTATTTTCACGTCATTTGTCATAGATGAGCGTCTGAATAATATGTTTTAATATACTGCGGTGAGACTGTTGAAGAAAGCGCAGCTCAGTCCTCTATCAACCACATAATCGCGAGATGAAAATGGGCAACAGCTCATTCCAGAAAGAGATGCACATATAAAGTCAGCACTAAGCGAGCATTACCTTGAAAATTAAATTTTAATTATTTAGAATAAACTGCAATAGCACAGGCAATTCCAGTAAAGTTAAAATCAAAGCACTTTTAGTAAACTATGTACAACGTTAGAAATAACACAAGTCCAGTTTCATTACGAATTTATTAGTCTTCCAAAGGAAGAAATTAGAGCATTTAAAATCTTTGGCATCGCATAGTAGAAAAGACAGTTGGAATATAAAAATGCAGTTCACTGACTGTACAATACGGATGTCCTTTTTTCAATATGAATTTCCCCTCAAACATTATTTACAAATATAGTGCATAATCTTAGCTTGAACACACTGATATAAACTGCGAGTCTCAAAACATTTAAAAAGATGCAAGTATCGCTTCTGAGTCTCCTTAAAGTTGGCTTGAGTCTACCACGGTCTCCACACCGAGTCCGCGGTCACTGAAGGTGCGCCGGGGGAGACCGCAGCCGGAACCGGCGTGCTGGCGCTGTTAGCGTACACTGGAATAACGGGTCCGTTTGGCGTAAATGCTGCGTTAGGGATCAGGAAGGCAAACTGTCCGTCCGTCGCCGGTACGAGCTGGAAACCACCATAGACTTTGGTGGCTTCTGGTGTCAAGCTGGAGCTCCCTTTACACGACGCACTGGGAATCTGCACCATGGGCTGACCAAAGGCTGGGTGCGGGGGGCCGGCGGGGATCTGCTGCTGCGTAGGGTAATTGATGGCGTTGATCTGAGTCATGCAGCTGGCTAGATGTCCGAGGAGCCGCGTCCTGACTTCGGTGTTGACCCCTTCGCAGGTAGACAGGAAACGTGTCACTTCATTCATACACTCGCTGAATCCAGCTCTGTACTTCCCCAGTACGGTGGGATCCGTGTTTAAGGCTGCTGTAAGACAGTGGGGAAATTAACAAAAAAAAAAAAAAAAAACACGAAAACATTAAGGTTTAAAAATTGAAGTACTTTAAACTAGATATGTATATTATGCAATGCATTCTACGTTATTTCCATGTACACACTTAAATATACACGATACCAAAACTAGAAGTAGCTTCCTGCCGGAATTAGACCCGAAATAGCCAGTCTATTAATACAGGGAGTTATGAGCCAAGACGGTAAAGTTCCATCCGTACGTCATGCCGTCCGGGATCGGGATCATATTCCGAGGACCATGAAAACATGCGCTCACCGGTCATCTGCACTCTCTGCAGGTTTCGCAGATGTTTCACTGTCATTTCCAGGATGTCCGCCTTCTCAAGCTTTGAATGTCGAGAGCTCTGTTTTATCAAGAAACAACCTGTTAACATCTTTTCCCACAGAACTATCCCACAGCGTTGTTCGTAAAGCGCCCATGATAGTTTTAGTAATGCAATTATAATCCAGTATCATAGCATACTTACATCTTTCTTTAGCGCATCCAAAATTAGCGTTTTCAACTGGCCAAGACTTTCGTTGATTCTTGCGCGCCTTCTTTTTTCCATAATTGGTTTAGATGACTATAACGGAATAGAAATAGGTACTTGTCAGAGAACTGTTTGTTATGTTTTCACATTGCAAAGCTTTAATACATACGCTACATAACCTGCACTACGGTTGGAAGCAAACCGCCTACCTTTCTGTGCTCGGAGGCGGTCTTGGGTTTGTCAGGTGTCGTGTTCATGCTTGCCGGGGTGGCAGCTACCGGAGAGGAGGACGTTTTCTCCATCATATCTGCAGGCATCGTCTGCTTGAAACGTGCTACAAGGCTTAACTAAAGATTGTGAATCCGGTTCCTGGATGACGGAAGGCAGTCAGCGTACCTCGACTGAAACGGTAAATGCCGTGCGTGTCGCCGATGTCCCTCTTTATACAAAATCCCAGCCTCGAAGAAGAAAATCCAAAACAGAGCAACGCACACAGCTGTACACCTTTATGAATGGGCGGGGGAGAGTCCCGGACGTTCAGCAGCAGAGTGACGCAAGTAGCCTCTCGCTTATTACACAGCGTCTATCAACGTTACAAGTCCAGCCGCACTCCCAGCGGCTCCTATTTATACCTGCGACCGCACGCGAGCGGCTCGTGTGAAACTTCCCAAACTTTCTTTCCCACAGTAACTTTCCACCAATCAGCTCTGGCGGCACGCGGCCCGAAGGGAGGATGGCTCGTGGTCGGCGCCCTTCCATTGGACGTTTGGCGCTCGAGCGGGCGGCCAATGGCGCAAGGCCGAGACGAGGGGGCGCAACCGGGCCCTGCCATCAATCATCCGTTTTTACATATTAACGCTTCGCCGCTTCTGTCGAGTGTTAGAATGCAAAGTTGGCATGCAGTTAAATTTTAATTGTGTGACTAATTGTATTTTTTTTTGTCTTTCCAGTATGTGAGGACTATTTATAATATCACGAAACACACCAAATCAAGTATAAGCAAGCTCAACTAATAGTATAATGTGTGTGTGTGTACAAAATATATATATATATTTACTTATTATATACGTGTAATGACCCAATGAGTTAGTAATTACCATATTATTATTACTTCTCTTATATAACTACTGATGATGCATAGTATCTTCAGTTGCTTCCGGTTGTATCTATAGTAAAAACGTAACATGAGAAACACTAGAGAAATTTATAATGGAGCTGGATATAAAAAGTCATAAATGCAAATAAAGAGAAAAAGTTTCATTGTAATATTCCAAATACTTATGCTGTAAGTGTGTCTACAGAAACTGCTGGGCTGCACAAGCCTGACAATTTGACATCTGCCGGTGTGCACTGGCCATTGTGAATGCAGAGCACGTGCCAGGATGTTTTATTGCTGCTGTGGTTGAGGTTTGGCTGCTGGACTTGGGGTGGCGGTGGTGGTTTACATTAGAGAGAAGGTAAATAGCAGCTGCTGTGTTAAAGCCTGGGAAAACCACGCCTACTGGAAGCTGGATCAGACTCATTGGAATGTGCGCCAGAACAAAGTTATCCCTAAAAGTAAGCGCATGGCACAATATTGCCATGCAGGAACGGTCGACACCTCTGTTAAAATTGATATAAAGAACTGTGTATCGTATACTTGCAGTGACTTTACAGACAGCATTTTAAAATCTATGATAAGAACACACCTCAGTTTTAGGGTAGATCGTGGGTGTGTTTTATTAGTTTTTCATGATAAAAATGTGACCGATAGCAAACGTTCAGGAAAATGGAGTGGGGGGGGGGATCAGCCGGCGCATCGTCTCTCTCGAGGGTGCAGTTGTGCCGCGTGACGTCCAGCTGCTGCGGAACCCGTGACGCGTGGCGGGCGCGCGGCCGGGGGAAGGCGCTCATCCGGCTCAGCGGCCGCCCACAGCTGCACGACATAACACTGATCACTGGGCTGACATGCACGGTGGTGCGCAGAACACGAGGGACTCTCCGCTACAGTCTGGGCTGCTTACCCAATCAAGCATTTTATCTTTTGACTACTTATATTGTTGTTATTGTAGTTTAATCAGAGCCCCCAATCTTGCCAACAAAAAAAGCACCATTCGGCAGTGTAGTTTTTAGTAAGACGTTTGGGGCGACATAATTAAATAACGATAAATTTTAAATCTATACCAATATAAAAATGTATACAAAGCAAGATTCATAAATACCAAAAAGAAGGAACAAATACATATAGAAACGAAATCTTATCACACTATTATCCTATTGACTAACACATGCTAGTGTTATACTACCATATCTCATTACATCCATATATTACAAACAGATAAAAGGGCTGCACAACTTTCGCGCGTTTCTCCTCATCTTTCCTTATTTTTCTAAACTGGGCACGTGATGATTTAGAGCTTTTCTTATTCATTTGTGCTAATCTGGCACTCGAGCATCAATATATTACCCAGCACTTTCACTGCAGACTGGCTTCATATCGCTATTAACGATTTTGCACACATCAGAAAAAAAATGCAAAAATGAAACTGTATTTGCAGTATTATGAATAAATCGTGGTTTATTTGGTAGCTGTTCATAGTATGACTAATTTTACTATTTGCACTAGTACTGTACAAAGTTAGAGGTGTGCCGTTTTATTGATTTCCCTGCCCCCCCTTTCTCAGGCTTCCAGTGGGGCAACCTGAGGTCAACAAACCCCCGCACCCCTTCCCATTCCGTACTTCTGGGTGGTAGCCTGCCTCATGAGTGTCATTAGGTCCGATCACTGGGGGATATAGCCCCGAGTGTTTTAGCAATGTCGCCACTCTTTCTTTAAAAACAAAAAAGGCAAGCCCTAGGTAAACTTGACTTAGTCCCTACTCTTTTCTATAGCTAGAAGCTCCCCTGGACTGTCTACTTCACAAACTAGAATCAAGGCACCCACTTTCTATCACAAATGAGCGACAGAAAACCGGTTGCACAAATGTTAGCATTTCGATTTTTTTTTGTGCTGCCCCCTCATGCTGCCCCAAGAAGATGCAGCACCTGGTTGCCTATGTTGCTTATATCAAAATCTGCCAGTGAGTTTAATCTTAACACAGTAAAGGTAAGCACTCGATGCATTACGGGGCATTAATTGTAAGTGGGTTTTCCTTTTAGTTGTTAATTTAACAAACTAAACTAAGAAATAAATTACATTCTATTCCATGCATAACAATACAATTTGGTCAACTTCATAAAAGACCCTGCACGCAGTTCCTCGAAACATGACCTGTTTAAATAAGGCATTTTACTATCATAATGAGTGTTCTAACCATAACACTAACCCTTGTTCAGTGAAGTCCCATAGACAGCCATTTGAAGCAACTAATTCAACTAATTAGTAAGTACTGAATGTATAAAAGTCATTTAGTTAAACCTACTCGGTTTCCTCAGTGGTAGGTACGGGCATGTATGTATGTGTGTGTGTATATGCATGTGTATGTGTATATATACACCTATATATAGTATGCACACACGTGCACACACACACGCACACACATACATACACATACACACTACAAGTCAAAAGATTTTGTGCATCACAAGTTTTGCCATTCCATTTATTTCATAAACTGCAGATTTTTTGTTCTTGTTAAGCATTCAAAAGTTGAACAACTACTGTATAAATGAAAAGTTTTCTTCATAACATGGGAAAAGTATGTAACACTGCATGTCTGACATCCTATTAACTGGTTGTGTGGTGATGGTATAGTCAAATTCTAGGCAATCCTTTAATTTTAAATGCACTAGTTAACTGTTTCATCCATTGAAACAGAGCAGTTCAGTATTTAATGTGCCTTGTAGAAAGAATGCCTGAAATTTTCTTTGTTGTTACAACTGCTAGAGGAGGTTACTTTGATGAATAAAAGATATGACATTTTCTTGCTAATAAAGGTGCTCAAATGCTGAACATACTATACATCTACTTGTTAGCAAAGAATTTTGAGTTTATGTGTTTATAGTAAATGGTAAGTAACATGCAAATGTAGAACAGCTCTGTGTGTGCAAAAACTTTTGACTGATGGTGTGTATATACATGTATATATGCACACACACACACACACACACACACAAACATGCATTCATGCCTGGCCATTCATTCATGTTTTCTTTCCATGCACCATTGTGCATGGTGTGTCTGTGCATGGCATAGTTTTGTGATGATGTCAGCAAATGCATCGTTCTTGGATTTTGTAATTGTGGCTTGTTGGTGGGAATGGCAATTGTGTACTTCAAACAAGAAAAAAACATCTAGAGATTTGAGGAAAGAAGATATCATGGAAGGTAAAGAGGGCTGCAAGCACAAACAGGGATGTCTGTTTCCTACTCTCAGTCGGGAAGCTTGGGATGTAACTCTATCACTTATTAGTTTTTGACCTCGCTCTGTATTTGTTGAGCTTAATATTGGCTTAATCCAAAAAAGGATTTTGTGTTCATACACTTTTGTCTCCAGTGTTTTAATCAGAGAGCATAACAAGGGAGAAAAATCACAGTACACAGCACGAGAGTCCAAATTTGCCACATTTTCCATAGCACTATTGCATAATATGTAATGTATTTCTGTATAAATGCATATCTAATGCTGAATGGGTAGTCTGATCAAAAGGTACCCAGTACAGTTGTTTCATGCTGACTTTCGAGAGTACAGGCATTAGTGGTTATATGTATTGAAGTAAATAATAAAACGATACGTAAGTATTTAAGGAATCACTTCAGGAACTCAACCCGATTTAAATTCTTCTGAGGTAGTTCCTGCTGCCTTTTCCCCCAGGGTAGGAACTTTTCACTAGTGCAGAAACTTGGTGGGGCTTAACATGATAAATTTTGGTGATTGGTTGACCACAAGCACCAGCGCTAACTTTAGCGATAGAAGTAATGGAGCAACAATTAAGCAGATGGAATAATTTTTATATCTCGATTACATTAAATGCATTAATGATTACTTTTTGCTTGTCTCCATATTTCTGGATCAAAAAATTCAATTAATAACTGATTTACTTTTGTCTATCACAGGTGCTGGCAGCTAAACTTGAAAGCACTTTGTAGAATGACGTTACATCATTTTTAATTCTGTGGAAAATGAAAGATCAATCTGCTGGCCAGATTTAATGAGTTCTTAATATGTCATGGGCAGTATAAAATATAGGCCTAAATAAAAATGCAGGTGTAATGGCAGGGCATGGCAAAGGAGAGAAGATCCACATAGCGGCTCCAATAAACCAGGGTTTCATTAACAAAACAGACAGAAAGGGAGAATCAGCAAACAATGAGACCATGCAGAGTCAAAACTAAACTGGTAAAACAGAAACTAAGACAGGAAGCAACACTGGGAACAACAATACTAAAAGAAGGGAGGAACACAGGAAGCTACAATAACTAACGCGAGGTAACTACAACTCATAATTACACAGCAAATAGCCACAATGAACCACTGAGGTATAAACCAAGAGCAGACACTTAAATACAACTCTAACAAGACACAATGCAGGACAGGTTAGAACCATAACCAAATCAACCAATCACAAAGAGCTCAGGGCAACAAGGAACCAATGGAGTATATTACAATTAACAGGCATTAGAGACTAGGAAACATTAACAAACGTGGACGGCTATCTACACAAGGAGAGACTAGGAATACAAACCTAACATAACTAAACAAGGAATGGGCAAGGTAACCAAAACAAAGACACAAAAGCAAATACATAAATTAACCATATCAGAAACTAGGGAAGAAAATAGAGCCAAAATAAGAAAAGGAGAGACCTTGAACCTAGAGCCTTGAACCTAGAACAGAAGTGATGTCTGCCTCTAATCCACATGCTCAATCCATTGAGCCATGCAGTGGCCCAGGGAACACTAGGGTAGCACCAAATGGGATGGTGTCATGACCAGCGGGTGAGCAGGGAATGTGGAATCAGGGTCGGGAAGACGGAAAGTCAGAAACGAGGGGTTTATTGAGGAAACGAAGATGCAGGCGACCAATGAGTCAGAGCAGGGAGACCCGCAGGTGACCGACAAGGTGACGGAGGCGGGACTGCAGCTGGCCAACAAGGTGCCGCAGGCGGGACTAAAGGTGATCCACGAGCCGAAGCCAGGGGGGACTGCAGGCAATGGACAAGCCAAAACCAGAGGACCCACAGTTGATCGCCGAACAGGAGCCAGGGGGACTGAAGGCGAGCCAGTGGGCTGGGCAGGCAGGACACAACCCTGGCCTGACCAAGAAACAGGGACCTGACCAGGATCTACCATGCTGGGGCAGTGGTTGGGGTGACCCCCCAGAGGGAGTCACCTGGGAAGTTAGGGCAATCCCCGAGGGGTCCCATTCAAGCTCCTCCTTCATTTCCCCCAATGGAGGAGGAGCAATGGTCCGTCTGTTGGGGACCTCCTCGGGGACAGAGGTCAGGGACGTGGGAGAGGAGTAGGGTCAGGAGATGGGGAGACTGGAGGCGAAGAGTCAGGGTCAGGAATCATGGGCGGAGCAGGAACCTCAGGAACAGGCTGAGCAGGGACCTCCGGAATGGGTGGAGCAGGGACCTCAGGAACGGGCGCAGCAGGAACCTTGGACGGAGCATCAACTGCCGGCACAGGATCCTCGGGCAGAACATGGTAAATGGACTGCATTTATATAGCGCTTTTTCCAAAGCGCTTTGCATATCATGCCTCACATTCACCCATTCACACACTCATTCACACACCGGTGGCGGAGGCTGCCATGCAAGGCACCAACCTGCTCACCGGGAGCAATTTGGGGTTCAGTGTCTTGCTCAAGGACACTTTGATGGGGTCAGGAGGAACCAGGGCACGAACCTGCAACCCTCCGGTTGCCGAACAGAAGCACTACCTCCTGCGCCACCATCTTCCCCACAACATCGTCCCACCTGCTCAGGAACCACAGGGCCGTAGCATCATCCACCTGTGCAGGAACCGCGGGGGGCGGAGCAGGGGACTGCACCCCAGCCGCAGGTGTTGCCTGCATTGGGGTCTTGGGGACCCGCAGGATGGCATCCCAAACAAACCTGGCTCCTTTTACGGCCAGGCGCGTCCCCAGAAAGGGGCGTGCAGCTGATGTCGGCAGTGAAGTAGTGGTGACGTCAGGCATGAACACTATCGGGTTCATGATCGGAAGAGGATCCTTCCGACTCCTGGCAGGGGAAGAAGCGGAGACCGAAATAATCTTTAAGAAGACCTCCATCGTATCTTCTTGCTTCCGGCTTCTCCGCTTCTGCTTTTCCCAGTAAGATCGAGATGGAGGGCGCATCTGCTGTCTCTGCTGGTGGATCTCAAGGCAGATCTCTATTCCGGGCTACCTGTCTGCATGGCCTCCGCTACTCTGCTTCTCAGCTGCTGTCTGTTTCCACGAACCTCCTCAGCTAGGTGGACATCCCCTCAAAGATGTCCTGGCTTCGGTGAGCTAACACTCGAGCCACGTGATCCTCCTGGACCTTGGGCTGGGTTAGCTAAAAGATCACCTCGTCCACTAGGGATATGTACTCGTTTTTCATTAGGCGAGCCGTCTTCTTTTTGAGTCCTGTCATTCTGTCGTGACCAGCGGGTGAGGACGGAGTGTGGAATCAGGGTTGGAAAGACGGACAGTCAGGAACAAGAAGTGTATTGAGGAAACGACAAGGCAAGGGACAAAACGGTGTGGACTTCAATGACAGGACTGGGGAAACATACTTAAACGCAGACTTAAACACAGAGAACTTAATGAAAATAATACGAAACAGCTGGTAACAATCAGGATTTCACATGAGGTTAATGAGGGGGCTTGGCACACAGGAGGATTGGAGGAGTAGGGTGTGACAGAAGGCCAACGGGAGCTGCTGGCCAAATGGGGAAAAGGCACATGGGACAGGTCCAATATCTAACAAAATGACTTGTTCATCCTTATTTTGGGGTGACAGGTGACAGGCTGCCCGTTTCATATGAAATTACATGTGAAGTGTCTACGAACTTTATGTGTCTCCTATGCATGCTTATTGACCATAAAGGTTATAGTTCCTCATGAAGGGTGGGAAACCGACAACAAAAAGTGACAAGGAACTGCAAAAGTTCCTGGTTGAGACAGTCCAGGAACTCCAAACCCAGACCCTGAGCTTCTATGGGAACACACCTAATTTTAGTCTCAATGACTGAATGGATGACATTATCAGTCATTACATGTCACTGGACGTCCATTCATCCATTTTCCGTAACAGCTTGTTACAGAAACACACCATTCACTCACATACTCACCTACAGGCAATTTGGTAACTCCAATAAATCTCAGCATGTTTTTGGACTATAGGGGTAAATGGGAAAACCTCATGATGACATGGGGAGGACATTCAAACTCCAAGGACATATTGTGTGACTTGAGACATACTTGACTCGGACATGAGATATACATGATGCGGACATGCGATATACATGACACGGGCATGAGGTATACATGACGCGGACATGAGATATACATGATGCAGACATGAGATATATTTCATTCAGAAATGAGACATACATGATATGACATGTCTTATGAGGAGAGGTTAGCTGAGCTGAACCTGTTAGCCTCGAGCAAAGGAGACCCTTTTACGGCCAGGCGTGTCCCCAGAAAGGGGCGTGCATGATGTCGGCAGTGAAGTAGTGGTGACGTCAGGCATGAACACCATCGATTTTGAGCTAAGCTCAAAATAAATAAATCACAGGGCCCGGATGGCATCTTACCTATAGTGTTAAAAGAGATGAGGGATATTA
>JAODJX010000231.1:0-13415 GCA_026776945.1 Isichthys henryi
ATGTTAAAAGAAAGACTTTAGCGGTATTTACCAGTGTTTTATTTCGTTGTTAGGCTGAAGAAAGCATTTAAGCAGCAGGCTTTTATAAGAAATAGGATGAAAGGTGAAATGAGCAAGTCCCGGAGCTCAGCCACATGCGACTGGTCTGTTTGAACAATGCGGTCGAAATGAAAGACCAGGGTCCAGCGCTTAGTGCATGCGCACTCACGCAGACTCCCATTTCAAAATGGCGACACCAGTGGAGCGCCTGTTATTTTAAATAAACCCCTATAACCATAACATTTTTTTAAGTAATGAAGCACTTTTCGGCCAATGTGAATTATAAAGTAAAGCATTCTAAGCATTTCAACAGGAAGAATCAAGGAATATTGTGGTTAATTCTTGTTTAAATGAGCGCAAGCGCTCTCTCTCTCCAGACGTACCACGGCCTATAGCTGGTAGAAATGGAGCTATCCTACGGCCTACAAGATAAAAGCAAATGGCACCAAATTGGAATCAATAGTCTTTAAAAGAATAAAATACATTACATGAATTTATTAATGTGATATTTTAAATATGTTTTAAGGCATAATAAAACTTTTAACAATAATTTTAATGGGGTCACCGGACTCGTCAAGCTTTTCTAGATAGAGAGGAAAGAGAGTCTGGCAGTTTTAAATGGCAAAAGTAGTAGTTGTGTATTATTAACTGGTTATTTTTTAACAAAATGTCCTATTTTATATCGGTAAAAACACAGCAATCCTGTTTTTAGGGGGGATTTATGTGTATTGCATGTCTAGCCATGTCGGTCAGCTAATGTTTGTGGCAGTGGGTAACGGGGCGTCAGCGCAAGAGCTTTTGGAGTCGTGAGCGATAAGCCTATGAGAAGGAAGCGTGCCCCGGACGCGGCCGACGCAGGAGCTGACGACGGAAGCAGCTCAGCCTCGGGCGTGGTCGATGCAGGAGCTGGTGACGGCTCGAGCAAGGCCGCTGGCGCCGGCGTCGACGGACGCAGCTCGGCCTCGGAAGTGTCCGATGCAAGAGCTGGCGGCTGCTTCATTGAGACTGCTGGTGCAGGCGGTGGAAGCAGCGGAGCCAGCAGCTCGGGCTCTAGCTGCGCGGGGCCTGACGGAGGCAGCGCCTCGAGCGTGGGCGCTGGAGTTCTCCGGAGTCGAAGCAGTCTCCAGAGACCCTCCGCCAAGTCCTCCAGTTAACCCAGCGGAGAGGTGGGGGTGACTGTGGCGAAGTCCTCCCGCAGTCGTGCGGCCAGCTGGTCCCCTTCTGGCGAGTCCTGAATAGCCGGGTCTGCAATCACCCTCCAGTAGAGTCCCTGGAGGGTGAAGAACTTCGCGGCGAGCGTCATGGGCGTGGGCGCTGGAGCAGGCCGCGGAACGCCCCGCTGGAGCTGACAGCAGAGGCGGCCGAGGCAGCCGCTCGGCCGCACCCCCCCCTAAAGGTGTGCTACTCTGGGCGCGCCTAGGGTGAGGCGTAGCTGCAGGCGACGAAGGCAGCGCCTCGGGCGAGGCCGCTGGCGACGGAGGCAGCTCGGCCCCGGGCGTGGCCGCTGGCGACGACGGAGGCAGGAAAACCAACCAGTCTCTGAACACAGAACAACACGGACAGCTGCAATGGTCTTTTACTTGCTGCAAGGGAAGTCCGGTCTCAACATCGAGGTCTCAGCCTCTCAGCCAGACGCTGCCAACTTCGAAAAAACACTTCCCTTGTAGCTCCTTTTATTGGGGTACACAAACAGGATATGCAAATGACATTTAACAGTACTTATCACCATATATGGGATGGCAATATTCAAGCGACAGTTTCTTCAGAACTGTTATTGCTGATTTAAGATGAAACAACTGCAGGGTATTATTTTCAAGCATAGCAACTAACAAAATGACAATAATAATAATAATGTATATTTCTCTAACATTCTAGGCCGTAGGATAGCTCCATTTCTACCAGCTATAGGCCGTGGTACGTCTGGAGAGAGAGAGTGCATGCGCTCATTTAAACAAGAATTAACCACATTATTCCTTGATTCTTCCTGTTGAAATGCTTAGAATGCTTTACTTTATAATTCACATTGGCAGAAAAGTGCTTCATTACTTAAAAAACTTTATGGTTATAGGGGTTTATTTGAATTAACAGGTGCTCCGCTGGTGTCGCCATTTTGAAATGGGAGTCTGCGTGAGTGCGCATGCGCTAAGCGCTGGACCCTGGTCTTTCATTTCGACCGCGTTATTCAAACAGACCAGTCGCATGTGGCTGAGCTCCGGGACTTGCTCATTTCGCCTTTCGTCCTATTTCTTCTAAAAGTTTGCTGCTTAAATGCTTTCTTCAGCCTAACAACGAAATAAAACACTGGTAAATACCGCTAAAGTCTTTCTTTTAACATGTTGGTTAAATGTAATGAGTTTAAGTGCTTTCTTCTTTTAAAACGACGTGCTGTATGATAATTGGTTTCGCTTGTGCTTGTTTAAACTCAGAATTTTCTCTTCTGCTTCTTTCGGGCATGTTTGTACTTGTTTGCCTGCTTATTTTTCTTTTAAAATAACGCTAAAGTTTTTCTTCTTTAAAACATTTTGGTGCTTTCTTCTTTTAAAATACGCCGTGGTGCTTGTGTCTACTAACAACACGTGGCTACGGCCAGACGGATCCCCGCTGGACGTGTATGCACTGTCTTGCATTCATCCTGCTATATGTTTTATTACACCTTAAAAACGTAATAAAAAATAACACACAAATAAATACATGTAATATTCTATTAAAGTTTAATGGCAACCCTTATCTCCCAAAGCCATATGGATCCCCATCGGCAACACATGGAATAAGCATGTATGATACCATATATGGACATAACCCCTCAACCAATCAAAGTAAGGGATACGCCCCCTCCTGCTTATGACGTCATGGATGGGGGAAGCATTATGCTCCGCCCAATGTACCAGGTAATATTTTTTATCCCTGCAGCTCGATTTGAATCAAATGCAAACACAGACTTGGTGTCCTGGTTTTAAACCCACAGTTCAATGTATACTATTTGCTGATGTTTTTCCATAGACAGATGGGGTCAGAGCACAAGATAAACCAGCACCCAGCGCCCAGTGTCCCTTTGGGCTCAAGAGCCCAAAGGTGACATCCCTCTCCCAGTCATGGGAAGTCAATCCCTGGCCTTCCAATACCAGGAGAATCCTAACCCACCGGCACATCCAAGGAGCTGAACCAAGACTGCAGAGGAATAAGGGGCCCATCTGGGAGCACTGCTGTCTCACCATTCCAGGGCTCCGGAATTTGTGTCTGTGTGTTTGACCATCTTTATGTTACACAATGTGCTAAAAACCTTTTGATCTTGTACACACATTTTTTCAGTCCCCACAAGGGGAAACTCAATTTAAAAAAAATCTGTCACTATAATCAGAAATTAAAATTGCCACAAGTCTTGTATTGTGTTTGGTTAAGGTTAGGGCTGGGTAGGGGTTAAGGCTGTCATTGTTGGGATTAGAGTAATGCCCACACAATGAATGGAGGGTCCCCACAGAGATAAAGATGCCTAATCTCTGTGCCTGTGTGTGCATGTATCTCTCTCTTCCTCCCTCCCTCCCTGTTTCTCTCTACCCTTTTCTCTCTGTGTGTGTGTCTGTGTGTGTGTTTGCTGGTTTTCCCCATTAAATGTGTTTTTCTCCCACAGTTCGTAATCAGGCATTAAGCCATGCTATAGTCTCTAAATTGGCCATCATGTATTGCTGCACGTCTCCCTTTGGTGCAGCATATGCCCCATGCCTTGTATTTCCTAAACTGCTTCTAGCTTTTTGACACCGTGAACTGGCTAAGGGGTTGGATGTAAGTGTGCAGGGAGATATATTCATTCAATATGTATTTTGTCTTGTTATATGTATCTATTTATATTTATTATGATAATGAAAAACATGGTGTTATTTAATTATGCTAAATCCATTTTACAAGAAATAAAAAGTAATAAAATTAAGCTGTGTGCTCCGAGGAGCAATATCAGTTGAAGCAGAGGAAATTACCTGCATTGGAGGTGACAAATCCCCAGAACTACCAGAGAAATTATTGGATACCCTCAGACATGACAGAGCCAATTAACATGAGCACCCCTGGTCACATGACTCCATCTTAAGAATGCCACACCCCTAACTTCTCACAGTTTAAAAATATTTTTGGAATGTGTTTTTGAGTTATTTTGCTTGTCAAGCTATCTTTTGTGTTCTGATTCCTCTTTTTCAGTTTGAATATTAAATGGTAAGATGCAATGTATTATCTCATAGTAGGTCATGTTTTGTGGGTCATATAAGCTGAATTAAAGTTTCAAGATGAAAATGTCATACACACTTTCATCTCTACAGGGAAAAGGAAAGATCAATCTGACCTCATTATTATTAAAGTCATGTCACATTTCTTATATTAATTTATTTTCCTGAATCTTTTATTGACTGTACTAGAGGCCATAA
Organism: Isichthys henryi; assembly: GCA_026776945.1. Lineage (NCBI taxonomy): Eukaryota > Metazoa > Chordata > Actinopteri > Osteoglossiformes > Mormyridae > Isichthys > Isichthys henryi. Next base: position 4,452 of record JAODJX010000231.1, read on the forward strand.
GTATTTCTACTATTTTACTGCTTTTAAATCAATGAGTCTTTCTTTAGATAAATTAAACAAATTGCACATTCAAGCATTAAAAAATGCACAAGCACACTGTTGTTCTGGATGTTATAACCCTGTCAAATTATTCAATCAAATGAACCATTTTTCTAAAGTTATGCACGCTGAGTTCAGCCACCATAAATATCCTGCCTACACAAAAGATGAATTGGTAATTAAGCCCCTAATTATATAAAGCAGAGGAAACAGACTAGTGATACATTTTAATGTTTAGTAGGTTTGGCCCTTGGCTGTTTGAAAGGAGCTACTCGGTTTAGTGCATAAATGCATCAGGCTGGAGAATAGATAATTGAAACAGGATAGAGGGGCCTTGTTCATGAATGCCCCTTGTCATCCTCAAGGCTTGTTAAATTCCTTTTCTTATGTAATTTCAAGAAATCTCACAGGACAAGCATCTCTGGTCCCTGACAGGTGGTATTCAGAAACAGTCTAAAATGTTGCAGTAATGTTGGGTTTATGTGGTGTTTAGTACTAAGGACGTGGCCACAAGGCTTTAGCTTCATTTGCAAGGTGATAAAAATGTGCAGCCCCATGAACAAACACTTGGTTGATTTTGCAGAATTAAATAGTAAATAAAAATTAGACAACAGATGCAGAATTTTGGGTGCCGATGGATATTAATTAGGTTTCTTGTCATAGTTTTCTGTTTTTATGTCTATAATGTGGAGGCTCATAGCTGGTGAGCGTACAGTGGAATTTTTAATGAGGAAATTTTCAGCATCAAAGCGGAAGCACATTAGCTCATGTTTTATGGCTGGTTTACAGGCATTGCTTCAATTCTGTATATGATGCTGGACTGGATTTAGTGGTATTTTGACCGACATTCTCTGGGGGTTACAGTACTTATCTTAGTGATGGTATGGAGTTACCTTTTCCCTTGTTTTCGATAACATGTGTCAGTCGGTAGTTATAATATGTGATGTGCGATTGCAAAAATTTTGGATAGTGTGTGGCTCAGTGGGTTAGGATTCCATGTTGGTGATTGAGAGGTCAATGGTTCAAATGCCAAAGATTTGATGGTTTCAGTCTGAAGAAGCCAAAGATATTTTGCCATTGTGCCCTTGAGTACCTTAATCCCCTGGGACCGACACTGCTTTCTCAAAAAAAAAGATGTTGCTCTAGATAAAGGTACCTGATAAGTGTACGATGAATGCTGTTGAGAAGGTTGCTGGTGGATGTACAAACTTTCAAGGTTGGGCTTTTGAAACCTGCTTCTCATTTCCCTGATGGTCCTCAATGGTTTGTAAAATACAGATGCTCCTCTACTTATGAACGAGAACGACTGTTCATAACTTGAAATGTTCGTAAGTCGTTATTTAACATTATTTTAAGAGTATATGCAAATACAAAGAACTAGGATGCTGTGCGGCGAGAGTAGCGACCAGAAGTCGTACTAGGTGGAATTGGCCCTCAGAAAAAAAAATTCATGTTGTGGACAGGAAACGGGAGCCCAATTAACCCAATTTGGACTTACGGGACTGTAAGTCCGTATGTCGGAAAGTGCATAAGTTCGTAAGTAGAGGAGCGTTTGTACATCCATGTTGCGGTTCCAGTTTGACCAATTACCTTTAGCTCCCTGTGAGGTACTGTGACTTCACTCCACTCTGAGCACTTTTCCCTATTTTTATTAATAGTTTCCATTCATTTGTTGATCATCTGATTGTTTTCTCGTTTCTTATTTTGGAGTCCGATTTTGCTATCGCTCTACTGTTCTGCCTGTTTTGGTTTTTCTTAACGGTTGCCATTGACGACATAGAGTTCTGGGTCCTGTTCTGACTTTCGCTAACAGATGCCCATTGAGCATGTCACACAATTGATATGTTACAGACTCTCATACTGACCAGTCTCACTGAATCATAATATAATTTTTATATAGAGCACTTCAACTGTAAAGTTAGATAATACTAGTGATCCAATACAGGCATGAGGTATTAACCATGAAATAATCTAACTCCTCAGAGTTTTGCAAAAGGACTCTTCTATGACTTAACATCTGAATTACAAACCTATCTACAAAAAACTCATTAAAAATAGGAATGAAAAATTAAATCAAATAAGCTTATATTTTGATTTTAAGTGTTAATTAAATGATGAAGAATTTGGATAATATGAAAACACTTCCCCATTTCTAATGAGGTCAAGTGTTATTTCAATATATTATCCAATTCCACCAGTAACCAAGGAAATTCAGGCAATTTGCATTAACATATTGCTTCGCTTTTTGAGACACCATAACTGTTTTAAATGTTGATGTTCCTGCATTGTACAAGTGCACTCGATGTAAAGCATTACGAAATATTTAATAAACAAAATGCTTTCAGATGCTCATGCCTGTAGGTCTTACTAGTGCTTGTGGTGTCCTTCCTGTATCCAACATATACAACTGACCTGGGAGTGAACGACAGCTTTCCTGCCTGGTCCAACAGTAATACCAGCTACACTACATGTCCTGCTGAACCATCATCATCACATTTGATACTCACATATTTTACACATACTCTCATATTTTTAACTGAAAGCATATCTGTAATGCACAGTTTAAATATCATCCACTCTTGCTACTTATCAACAAATTAATTCAGTATTAATTTATTGCACTGTTATACTATCTATAACATTATTGACATTATTTTCAATAAAAAAAATAAAAATTGAGTGCAGAACCAAACCAAAGATAATGCATCTGTATTGTCTCCAGGTGAAAACACCCATAATTCAAAAATCTATCTCTCCATCAATAATTGATAGATTAATTTAGACTCATTTAGAGTTGGATAGTTCAGATCCTGAATGTATCATTTGGCTGCAAATCTCCAGGACATAAATGTGTATAATGTGAGGTGGACAGTTGAGTATAAAGAGTCACAGTAACAGAGGACTGAACTGGTTGGTTGAAACAAAATTTTGGTCTGGATTTTTACTTTCTGGATCTGAACTATCCACCTCTGATTTACTCATTTACTGTATGTCCTGGAAATCTGCAGTTAAACAACACAGCACTTCCAAGCAAACTGTGGTAAAAAGAAAACAAAAGAGGGAATGTAAATGCACAATGTACATGAGGAAATTCTTTGTAATGTGGACAGATGTCATTTGATGATGAAAATGTTCCCTGACTCCTGACAGCGATAACAGGCAGGCTTGTTATTACAGACACAGTTAATTGGGTTAATAAGAAAACAGCTCAGTTGGCAGTAAACAGGATCGTTTGAAATGGTGGATGGGATGTTTCTCAAATTCTAAATTTCTGTTGCATTATCACTGTGGTTTCCTATGAGTGCTGTGTTGGGTGTCTCAAATATATTTTTGCAGAAAGGTGCAATCTTAGGACTGATTAAAGGTAGATATTAAGAATTTCTTGAGGATTAGGGAAATTTAACAAAATATTTTCGATCAAATGTACATATTGGTAAATTTTGCAGACTAGGGTGGGAAAATTTTACATATCATTAAATACTGTGTGATTGTCAATTGTGTAAAAGGGGGGCAATTGAAAAAGGGGCACCACCACGTGTATATATATATATATATGTATATATATATACACACACATATATATACAGCTCATTTTACGGTCAATGGGGGGCCAGGCTAGCTCCTTCCATGACCAACCGGGGCGGGGGCAGGCTACATCCTTCTGGGCCCTGCTATCTCTGGCCTTGCCTTGGCTTCTGGGTCACTGGCTGTAGATGGCAGGCAGTGTGCCTTTTTTTGGGAGGGGAGGTGTGGGGTTTATCCTTCAGGCTATCTAGAGTCAAGAGAGAAAAATGCAGACAAATCATGCTGAGAAATCACCCTCTGCTTGTCCTCACTGCAGGTCTCCAGCCTGGCTGTTGAGGGCGATCCCGCCTCCCTACGGGTCGATGTCCTGTTAGCATCACTCACAGTCGCCGCTGGGGTTGCCTCAGGTGAGTTTGGGGGTTGTTGTCCAGTGGCACAATTCTCAAGAGTGTTATATTAATGTACATTTTTAATGTTTTTTTAATGAGAGTTGCCTTGATGCTAGAAAGCCTCTTGTGTAAAAGTCAGCAATGAGGGAGGTATGAAGGACAGATTCTGTCTGCAGCAGAAATAATGAATCACATGGAAATGGAATAATTAACAATTGCAAGGTCCCTGGTGGCAGCCCAAGTACCCCAGATGAGTACTGATTAGTACTGAAATATTAATCATTTGTTTTTTAGTATGAGAAAAGCATGCATGGACTTTAAGGACCTAATAAAAATTCACATATAAACTATTCATGGTTTGGCAGTGCAGTGAAACATAAGTTACACTTTTCTACAGAAAATTTACCATAGCTTTAAGGTAAATATGCTTTTTTAACAATGTCTTTTTTAAAATCAAACCCAAGGTCTGACCCACCAATATGCTGAGAAATGTCTTTACCTGTAGTGTGTGGACACACACACTACATGCTGTCTAGTAAACATATGCTTGTGTATTGCTGCATATTATAAAGCCATACATTCAGTTTAGGTGGGGCTTTACTCATAGTAGAAACTTAGAAGCGCAAGTCATATCAAAATAGATGTTGCTTCTGTTACGCTCCCTCCAACAGGACCTGTGCCGAGCTCCCCGTTAACCCCGCCCACACGGGCGGAGCGACCAGGTGTTCCGCATTCAGCTTGTCAGAAGGCCCTTACTTAAGCACTGTGCTCCAGAGAGACAGTGCGAAGTATTGCCAATGTTCCATTGCATTACCAAGCGTTCTTTTGTCTTTCGTTTTCCCCTCGCTTCCTACCTGGTCCGTCTACCCCGTGTGCTTACCCTGCCTTCTCCTCTTCCTCTCCCCAGACCCGCTCCCGCTCCTGAACCACCTACCCTGCTGAGACCGGCTTCTCCTGTTCCCTTTCCCCTTTGTTCTCGTGTCCGGTGTATATCTGTAGGACGGACTTCCTGGCTTTCGACCCCTGCTTTCGTACCTCGACCACTCTTCTGGAACTTCCCCTTTGTTACCTTGTTTACTCTGCTCTATAATAAACCACTGGTTGCACGCATTTCTGGATCCCGCTCTCCTGCTTGGTATTCGCATCACAGCTTCATAAACAAGCTTTTATGTATTTTTTGCCAACAATAACAGATAGTAATATCATGCAGACATTTAGAATTTTTGTTCTTGCCACACTCTTGTCATGGATCTAGCAGTGATGAATATATTATGGATATAGCCTTACCTTGTTACATGGTTTTCCACAAAACAGCCTCAGCACACCTGCAGGTCCTTGAGCAAGGCCCTTAACCCCCAGCTGCCTGGGCGCCCCAACAGGTGGCTGCCCTTCACTGACAGTTTGCAAGCTGAGGGAGGCATAAAGACAATTTCCCCAAAGGGATCAGCAAAGTATTGATCAATGGATTAGATTTATTCTAATAAGTAGGAAGGCAGGAGGGTTCTGGGGAAGGTGAGTTTCATAGTGAGCTGTGGGTAGTTTGGAGCCTGCATATGGGTAGGGTTGGGTTGATTAGGGTAAGGTTGGGATGGGTGGTGCAGTGCAGCCTGGTGTAGTCTGGACAGCACAGTTTTCTATTTATGGTTTTGTAGAATAACTTTTGATTTAAGATTTAATTTGTTTGTGGTATTTTTTTTCTCTAATTATTTATGGATTTTTTTGCACTGCACTGGAAAATAGACACTGTGGACGGCATCGCCGCCTGCGCCTTCCTCTCTCTTTTCCATTCCGCTGCTGATCTATAACAACTACCTATAATAATACTTTCCTTGTCTACTGGATGAAAAAAACATTGTTCTTTAAAAAAATTTTGTCAGTGTCAGCACCCATCCAACCCTGCCCTTCGTGTCTCCTCCCCGTTTGGCCAGCAGGGGTTGCTGGCCACCCTGTTCTCCACCCTGTCTCTTGATCTTCAGCCCCAGTGTGCTCTCTTGATTCCCTGCCGCATGCCTGAACGGGTTGAGTGTGTGACTTAGGAACTACATTCCCCAAGTCTTGGGTTCAATGATCACTTTCATTGTATTTGAGATTCTGTTTCCCAGTGTTCTATGTTTCCGTTTGAGTTTCCTGTTCTAGGTTTGCCCTCCTTGTGTTCTGTTCTGGTTTTATGTTGTACCTTATTTTTTGTTTATTTCCCTAGTGTAATATTTCCCTGCTTTCTTAATTTCAGGTCTTTAGTTCCTCAGTTCTGCGTTCAGTAGTGTTGCTTGCTTCATCTGTATCTTGTTGCCCTGTGCCCTTGTTCACTGGTTGTTTGTGGTGGTTTCCCACCAGCGCCATGCCACAATCTATGACAAGTTCTTACTGCACAGAGTAAAAGTCCCAGAGTAACAGTCCCAGAGTAACAGTCCCAGAGTAACAGTCATTTCCTTGAAAACAGCTGGCACTGTAATTCCTTCCATGTATCCACTATTACAAGGTCCGCAGTGTTACAGCAATTGGATTTAACTTTTATCATTTACTGACATTTGTGTTTATAGACCCATGCCGTGTGTGTGGGTATAATTTATAGTGCAGCAAATTTCATGCCATGTACCTTTATAATAATTAATCACTTAATAAAAATGATGGGTTGGCGCCCTGTCCTGGGTTGTTCCCTGCCCTGTGCCCTTGTTCACTGGTTGTTTGTGGTGGTTTCCCACCAGCGCCATGCCACAATCTATGACAAGTTTTTACTGCACAGAGTAAAAGTCCCAGAGTAACAGTCCCAGAGTAATAGTCATTTCCTTGAATACAGCTGGCACTGTAATTCCTTCCATGTATCCACTATTACAAGGTCCGAAGTGTTACAGCAATTGGCTTTTAACTTTTATCATTTACTGACATTTGTGTTTATAGACCCATGCCGTGTGTGTGTGGGTATAATTTATAGTGTAGCAAATTTCATGCCATGTACCTTTATAATAATTAATCACTTAATAAAAATGATGGGTTGGCGCCCTGTCCTGGGTTGTTCCCTGCCTTGTGCCCGTAGCATCCAGGACAGACTCCGGCCCCCCACAACCCTGAACAGGATAAGCAGTTTCAGAAAATGGGTGCATGGATGGATGGATAAAAATAATAGATGTATTTTTTCTAACATTCCGATTCTGAATTGCTGTCTATAATAAACCAGATATGTGGCCAAAGGAGTGGCAGAGAGGTCTAATCGATGTAAACAATAACATAACAATTAGTGGGTGTTTCTTTTTATGATTAATTTTGGCAGTTTCACATGACATTAACTGGCAGTAACAGTAAATAAGCAAAAGGTATCTCTACTTGCGTAACTTAAATGTATCAATGTTTTCTATAGCATATATCTGACTACATCAAACACTGTAATAATGACCGAGAATCAAGTAACTAAATAAGAATTTATTTGAATCAATTATGCTTTTGATATCTGCTCAATAATTAACTAAAATATTTATCTATTTCCAAAGCTTATGAAATCTTAATGATTACCACATATTTTGGTAAGTGACACATGCTTTGCCTTTTAATAACTATTTCAAACCAACCCTGAACAGTCTGAAAGAGTGTTTATACCAGATAAACACTTAAGAACTGTTCATATTTTGCTGCTATGACTGCTGAAAATCTGTTGAGGGTCTTGATCAAAGACTAAATAAGTGACAGTGGCATTTCAGAATATAGCATACAGTCATAGACGTCTTCTGCAAACTAACATCAGTCCTGTTCCAATTTTGGATTGCAACATCTTTAAGTAGCGGCAGGTCATTAACAACCTTAGTGCTGAGAATGTAAGCCAAATTACTTAAATTAGGGGCATAATTGGTGTAAGTGATTTAATGAGTGCATAGCTGGGATGGATAGCCAATCAGGAGCAGGATTTGATCCTGCCTCCTGCAATTGTTCCACGTGTGTGAATCTTAGGCCAGTTACAGTTTAATTGTAGAGAAAAAAAACCGTATGTGTTCATGGTGCACAAAAGTTCTTGGAATCCAGGGTGAAATAAAAAAGTACCTCAATTCTCAAGCTTTTTAAATGATATTGAGTCAAGAATGTTCATATTTTACACATATTCTGTAGCAGCTTTCATGTTTTTTTTTATGAACAAATGAAGACATCGTGTCTTTTTTCAGGCACGGCTTTATTGGTTCACAGTGTATTGAGTTACGCTGCACTAAAACTACACAGATCTATAAATATTTGGGGGGGGGAAGACAAGCACTCACATAAACAGGACATAAACCTCAACACAGTGGAAATTTGATTTGGGCCTAGACACCGTAAACCTGTCTAAAATATCGTTCCTTTTCGATGCGACAGATTGGTGGTGAAGAAGCAACAGAATGATTAAAACATTAACAAAGAAACATTCTGATAGCATTTTACAAATTATGCATAGCGATGTATACCACAACATCGATTCGTTGTAAATACATATTGTTACAATGATCAGTAACATGGTAAATGCATGGCATATATCATACTCTCTCTTGCACACTTACATATGTATACAGATATGTGTTTTATATTATATATCTTTATTGTTAAATTTGAATGGTGTTCTATAGAACAGTGATTTCATATTGCATACAATACATATACCCATTTTACCGGCTAAATAAAATCAAAGCCAGGGAAAATGCATATACGGTAGTGAACTTAAACTGGATAAATTTATAAAAACTAAGAACTGACAGCAGCTACAACTAACTGCTCCATAAATTTGGCTCAGGAAAAAAAAAACTTTAATTCAAAATACCTGTCATATACATATACATGAACTACTGGTGTATATAATGTGTAGACTAGTAAAATTATCCTACATTATAAATATCGTGGTTTGTTTTTGTTGATGATGTTCATATATATATATATATATATATATATATATATATATATAAAAAATTGTAACACACAATGGCTATGGATATGTAAAAATATAAATATATGTACACAACAGATCTCAAAAGAGTCAATGCTTATCTGTCAAGTGATA
>JAODJX010000232.1:2043-13408 GCA_026776945.1 Isichthys henryi
ACTCAGGTGTATATAGCAGGCAGGTGCTATTTGCACTCAGGTGAATATAGCAGGCAGGTGCTATTTGCACTCAGGTGTATATAGCAGGCAGGTGCTATTTGCACTCAGGTGAATATAGCAGGCAGGTGCTATTTGCACTCAGGTGAATATAGCAGGCAGGTGCAATTTGGACCCAGTTGCATACAGACAGGTGATATTTGCATTTTGTCAAGAGGAAGAGGGAAGCAGATTCCACTAAAAATTCCATGCCAAATGCTATTGAGTCCACATAGTTCTTTTTATTTCAGCCCCCAAAAAACTAATATTCCTCCCCAAGGTGCTAAGCATTAGAGGGGAATTCTCCGCCATTGTGAGAAATAAATTTCGAGCCCTGTAGCTAGTGCTAATGCTAGTTAGCAAGATTACAGTTTGCCTTCGGCTAACTCACTATTGCAAGGACAAGGGTACATTTTGTGTTTAATGGATCCTACCTTTAAAATCTGCCTCTCACTTTGGCACCTTCTGCCACTGAAGTGACATGCAAGCCAGACAGTGTTTACGTTTATGTGGAGCGAGGAAGCTGGTAAAAATAACCAAGTAGACGCTGTGTGACTGTTCACCCGGATGCAAACAGACACTTCGTATTATTTTTTAACACAAGACATTAATAACAACTAGTGTGACATACATAAACAATTTTGAATCTTTAGATGTATAATATACAGTTTGTGTCTTATGATGCAAGGGGATGCTGTATCAGCTTAACACAGAGATGGTGTGCATGTAATTCTATAGTTAAATTTAGTTTTCAATCTTTCTTAAACCAGGGATCCCAAATGAAAATAACCTTTCAACTAAAGTATTATTATATAAGTAACCTAGAACTGGGGGTGCTTTAATAGTTCTGTCTCTGGGGGGGTCATACAGATATAACTGCATGATTATCACAATTGAGGGCATTTCATTCACAGTATAGCATTAATTTTGAATTTGTTTCATGAACAACGTTGTTCGGCTTTTGCAATTTTGAAAAAGGCACGTCGCTTTTCCCAAAACGGGCTTTCTGTGAACGAAAAAAGCACAAAATGACAAAGGTGAACTGGAGGACTGGGACCACAGCGATGGTGATTCTGATTAATCCCGTTAATGGAAGTGTTTAATCAAAGCCATAAGAGTTGGGTGGTCTGTTGCTGCTCGTTGAATAACTGGCTGGGGAGCAGCTTATTTTTTAACGTGCCCTTGCCACTTCTTTCTAGAGAGATTGCTGCGGGGAGGAACCAAGGCTTTCTGCTGCCATATGAACTTAAAACAATGTTGGACACGCCAGGAAAGAATCAATTATTTATGGAAAAGAAACTGATAACGCAAGCAAAAATAGGTTTGATATCCGGAGAAGTAAGAAAACATCCTAAATTGATTATGAATTTGTTTATTTTCATTTATTGCTGCAAGAAGGGACAGAATGGTGCAGTGAAGATGTGATTTTCTGAAAGCAATAACAGTGCATGTTGGATGGTGTGTTTCTCAGTGAGATTGGAATCAATGCATGGATACTGAAGGTTGTGGGTTCACATCGCATGGCTGGAAGCATAATGTTGGGGCTTTAAACACCGCAGCTCCAGGCTGACTATGTTTCAGATGACTTTGGTCTTTGACTCCAAGCCTTCCTGACGTTTACATTACTTTGGACAAAAGTGTCTGCTACATAAATAAGTATAATAGCATTTGGGTTATGGTAATCGTATTGTTAATCGTTAGACAGGAACATCGTGACGACCTTCCGATTAATTTAGTCACATTGAACAAATTGTGTCATAGTGTTCCATGGACCTGCGGACAAAACTAATCTGACAGGCAGTCAAGCTACCAGCTTTCAGTCCCATGAGCTTTGAGTCTAAGCATCCATCCTTCTTAGACACGAAAAGACATTTAATTGGTGGTGTTAATGACCGAATTTAGCTAGTAGCTATAGAATCCTGGGGCTCCTCAGTCCGATCTGTTGCCTGCAGCCGTCGTTTTAGCCCTTGAGGGTTAACAGGTGCATCCATCACAGTATTTATGAAAATAAAGCACATCTCCTTTGTCTTCTGCAGTGAGATGAATTTGTCGTCTCTGAATCCTGTACAAAGTTAAGCCTTTGGGGTGAGTGAGCTTTGTTTACATACCGTAACAGGTGTGCTTACTTAAAAAGGGCGGAACTCCTGTTGAAGTTAATTACCTACTGTATGTACCATCCGTGGCTCCTTTGCTAGGCCCCAGACTGTTTAATAATTATATTTCTTTGTACAGATCTGATTCTGCTGTGACTTCTGGGGAGACTTTGAAATAAGTCTCTGCATTGTCATATCATTTTGCTCTTCCTAATTAAATGTACAATAATAACAAATATCATGTCTAATATGTCTTATTTTCTCTTATTTTGTGTAATATATTGAGTAATACGAGTGTAATTGTAATGACCTGCTTGTATGATCCTCTTGTGTGCCACGCCCCCTTATTGACCACGCCCCCTTATTAACCACGCCCCCTTATTCTACTGTATTTAAGTCCACGTCAGAGTTTGTAACCCCAGGTCCGTCACTGACGTTTTGATGCAACATGTTCCTGTGTCCTGCATTTGGAGTGATTCCAAATAAACCATTCGATCCTGATTCCTCGTCTCTCCGTTCCTGCTTCCGTGTCCAGCAATCATAACAGTAATGGTGACTCAAGGGTGTTATTTCTTGTCTAATAATGTTAAAAAACGCATTTAGAAGGTCATAAATAGGTTTTCTATGCTCTAACTACGAAAATATACAATTTATAAATAAAGAATCCTACTTTGCGGAAATTCACTTATCGCGGTTGAGTCTGGAACTGATTAACCACGATAAATGAGGGCCGACTGTATATCCTTCTTCTGATAATTTGGAACTCTACCAAATACTTCTGTTTTCTCCAACTGGACAGAGATAATGGGTTTAGGTGAACTGTTGTCTCTAAGCTGACCTGGATGTGTGAGTGCCCTGTGATAAAGTGCTCCACAAAGCTGTCTCACTAATACGACGCTCTGGACAAAACCGTGTGCGAAATAAATGTAAGTGTAATGTAAATGTAATCAAGAAAAAGATACGTGGTGTTGAAAATGGGGAGATATTACAGTTTTATTCCTTTTAAATAACTTTTTCTTATTAATTTCAAATATGACCTTCCTTGTTCAGTGTCTGACCCTAGCAGAGATTTCTTCGACTAATAAGAGGTGTGCAGGGCAGTTAATTCCTCTATAACTCCGCATGTGCTTGGTCCCAGAAAAATCTTCTTACGATCTTTTTATCGTATATTTTCATTTTCACTTCTGAACCCATGGGCATATCATGAGTTATTGGAAGCACCCTTATAGGGGACCAATAAACAACCAAATCAGCTCTAGCACCCAAGATCATATATCTCTCACTTCGTGGAGAAGTGCAAAGGCTCTGCCCCCTGTTACAAGCAGAAAACCACTCTAGTGCTGTCAGGAAACCATGCTATCCATGCAGCCAATGATCCTTACCCCGCTGAGTCCTTGCACTGAAGTTTGCTTTAGGATGCAAGCGCACCACAGCATGAGTCAGGATGCTACAGTCCAACTCTGCTGAGTGTGTCTGTTATTATAAGGAGAAACAAACTGTCCACCTCTGACACATCACCCCCTCCAGATTCAATCAATTCAGGCCTACAATCCCAGAGAGTTACGTGACATGTCTGTGTACTCATCTGAACTGCACTGACTGCAATAATCAATCACCACTCCCACCCCCCCCCCCCCCCCAAGCAGCTGGACGTCACAGGCGAAAAATAGGCACAGGGAGGTGACCTGAGAAACCAGAGAGTGACATATTTGATGTTGGTAAATAAACATTGTTTGACACGCCTGCATGTTGACTGTAACACCACATCCGATGGAGATCAATCACAGGAAGAACCGGAAGCCATGGAATCTATTTATGGGTTTGGTCAATATGAGTTTAATAAACTACAGAACGCTCTTTACAAACAGTTAAGCTATGTTTTCCTGCTATATTGAGAAGAATAGTGATGTATGGGCATGAAACCGCAACATCAAGCTCTGGAAAAGCTAATGGATGGTTTGGTACCAACCCAGCAGAGCACATTTCAGCTGTGAGATGTAATAATAGATCCACAATGGATCCATCGGCATCATTCTTCATGCATGTGACATTTGTAGATTCTTCAAAAAAAAAAAAAAGTCAAACGCTGAAATCAGGGAGGTGTATTTAATCAAGGAATAGCTAATTAATTGCGGTTTAAATATGCCTTTATTTGTCATTCTTCTCCTTGAAAAGAAAGTGAACTCGATGGGAGGGGGAAAAAAAAGAGGGCGAAGATCTCAAGATAACTGCCTCGAGTGATTCGGGATTTATTAATATCCAGAGTGATTAAGGCAGCTGGAGGCTCTGTACAATTACGGGCCGTTCTGATTGAGCTGGAGTCAAGGAGGGGAAGACACGGCGTAAAGCCGTCTCTAAAAATTCATCTCAGCTGTGATAATGCGATTATTCAGATGGAGGGCATGCGGAATGAGCGCATGCAAACTGGGGGGGATCTGAACTCAACATTTAAGAAAAACACGCATTAACAAAACTCTGATCCTGCAAGGCACTTACTCAATGCTTTGACAGTGCTGCTATGTGCAGTAACACCATGTCTTCTCTGGTGACATAAAAATTAAATTTTGCCCAAAAGAAAATAAGTAGCACAGAGAGGAAGCCTGTATGTCAGAATCATCTTTATAAGCATTTGAGTCCCATTCTCTCACCTCTTCCCACAGAGACCCAAATTCTTATTAACTGAGCTTAAATAATGTAGCGGAACTAGTGACTGGGAAACTAGTGACTGGGAAACTGATGTACCAGTTGCAGTCTAGGAGCATGGAAGTAACATAACCAGTGCGGTGAATGGCTGTACCCCTTATCAGCCTGGCAATGCTGAAGCCACAATTAGCTACTTAGCAGTAAGGTTTGCAAGAATGTTAGTACCCGCTACAAGATTAGCAGCGCTAACGATCCGTTAGCAACGGTGGCAGTGTAGTGAAAATGATTAGCTTGTTAGCTGAGAAATGCTAAGGACATAGCGGTGAGAGACAGCGCAGATAGCCGGATAGCATTCGTTTCTCTATGCCTACATGGGAGTATTGTATAGCTGGAGGCAGTGGAGTAAGGCAGAGACATCAAGCGTGGGGCGTGTCCCTTATTTGAGGGGCTATGTCCATATATGGTATCGTAAGATCATACATGCTTATGCCACGTGTTGCCATTAAACTTTAATAGAATGAAAACACATTACATGTATTTATTTATGTGTTACTTTTAATTACGTTAAGGTATAATGAAACATATAGCGGGATGAATGCAAGCTAGCGCATAAACGTCCAGCGGGGGTCCGTCCGCCCGTATCCATGGGTTGTTAGCAGTAGGCACAAGCAGCACGGAGTATTTTAAAAGAAGAAAGAACCAAAATGTTTTAAAGAAGAAAAACTTTAGTGTTATTTGGCAAGATAGGGGAAAAAAGACATATATACGAAAAACAGTTTACAGCTTTGGGTGGTGAGTGGTGCCGCAGGCTAAGCCTCTGTATCTGTGATCAGAAGGTTGCTGGTTCAAGCCCAACCTTGGCCAAACAGGTAGGTGTGTGTGAATCCTTTATTTGGCAAGATAGGGAAAAAAAGACATATATATACAAAAAACAGCATCCAAGTAGTTGTGGTGAGTGGTGCCGCAGGCTAAGCCTCTATCTCTATGATCAGATGGTTGCTGGTTCGAGCCCAGCCTTGGCCAATGAGGTTGGTGTTACCTGCCTGTGAATCCTTTATTTGGCAAGATAGGGAAAAAAAAAGACATATATACGAAAAACAGCATCTAAGAAGGTGTGGTGAGTGGCGCTGCAGGCTAAGCCTCTGTATCTGTGATCAGAAGGTTGCTGACTCAAGCCCAGCCTTGGCCGAGTAGTCACAGCGCAGCCCATGGAGGTGGGGCCAGAGAGATGGAGGTGGAGCCAGAGAGCTGGAGGAAGGACCAGAGAGGTGGAGCAGGGGATGGAGAGAGATTAAAAAATCTTATTTGCAAATTTTTTTTCAAAAAAAAAGGCCGCTCTTGCAAACTGACAGTTCCTGCTGCGCTCCTCTGTCTCTGTCCCCTCCGTCTCCTCCGCTGTCCAGGGTCAGCCAGAGCATCCAAGGACCCAACCTCTAACCATCCTACTGAGGGCGGGCTTGAACCACCAACCTCAACTCTCCGATCACAAGCACAGCGACTTAGTCCACTGAGCCACTCACCAGTCCCATTCAGAGCTCATCTTTTCGTAATTTTGACTCTTAAACACGTACGGGGACAATAAAAGATGCTACTCAGCCGAAGACCTCCTGCATCGCAAGCGCGGTCGCTCTGCGTGTTGCGCCACCCTCCATCCTCCAATCAACCAGCTTTTAAGGCTTCATTATAATGATCTGCTGGGTAACGCGACAGAAATAAAACATGCGACTCTGCCAAGGCTCGAGCCAGGGACCTCCTGCATCGCAAATACGGTCGCTCTGTGTGTTGCGCCACCCGCTAACACAACAATTCTTAAGGGTGCAATATAATGATCTGCTGAGTAACGCGACGGAAATAGAAGCTACTACTGTGCTGGGGCTCGAACCAGCGACCCCCTGCATCACAAACACGGTTGCTCTGCGTGTTGCGCCACCATCCATGCTCTGACTAAACACCCTTAAGGCTTCAAGATGATAATCTGCTGGTTGACGCGACGGCAATAATAGACTCTACTTAGCCAAGGTTTGGACCAGCCAATGAGGTTGGTGTTACGTGCCTGTGAATCCTTTATTTGGCAAGATAGGGAAAAAAAAAGACATATATACGAAAAACAGCATCTAAGAAGGTGTGGCGAGTGGCGCGACACGCAGAGCCGAGGCTTGAACCGGGAACCTCCTCCCTCGCAGGCACGGGCACTTAGCGCATCGCGCCACCATCCATCCTTTGACCGACCCCCTCTAAGCTTTCATGATGATGATCTGCCGAGTGACGTGACGCAAAAACAGATACTGCCCTGGGCTCGGCAGAGTAGTGTCTTCTATTGCTGTCATGTCACCCGGCACATCATTATCTTCATCCCTTAAGAGTTAGTTGGTCGTAGGATGGATGGTGGCGCGATGCGCTAAGTGCCCCTGCCTGCGATGGAGGAGGTTCCCGGTTCAAGCCTCGGTTAGGGCGGTATCTGTCTTTGCGTCACATCACTCGGCAGATCATCATCATAAACCCTTAAGAGAAGTCGGCCAATGGATGGATCGTGGCGTGATGCGCTGAGCAACTGTGCTTGAGATCAGAAGGTTGCTTGTCCAAACCTTGGCTAAGTAGTGTCTATTATTGCCGTCGCGTCAACCAGCAGATTATCATCTTGAAGCCTTAAGGGTGTTTAGTCAAAGCATGGATGGTGGCGCAACACGCAGAGCAACTGTGTTTGTGATGCAGGAGGTCCCTGGTTCGAGCCCCAGCACAGTAGTATCTTCTATTTCCGTCGCGTTACCCAGCAGATCATTATAATGAAGCCTTAATGCTTGCTGGGTTAGGGATTGGAGGGTGGCGCAACACGCAGAGCGAGCGTGCTTGCAATGCAGGAGGTCCCCGGGTCGAGCCTCGGCTGAGTCGCATGTTTTATTTCCGTCGCGTTACCCAGCAGATCATTATAATGAAGCCTTAAAAGCTGGTTGATTGGAGGATGGAGGGTGGCGCAACATGCAGAGCGACCGCGCTTGCGATGCAGGAGGTCCCCAGTTCGAGCCTCGGCTGATTAGCATCTTTTATTGTCCCCGTACGTGTTTAAGAGTCAAAATTACGAAAAGATGAGCTCTGAATGGGACTAGTGAGTGGCTCAGTGGACTAAGTCGCTGTGCTTGTGATCGGAGAGTTGAGGTTGGTGGTTCAAGCCCGCCCTCAGCAGGATGGTTACAGGTTGGGTCCTTGGATCAGCTGGCTGACCCTGGACAGCGGAGGAGACAGTGGAGTGGAGCAGAAACCGCCAGTTTTTTTATGAGAGAAAATTGGCAAATAAGATCTTTTAATCTCTCTCCATCCCCTGTTCGACCTCTCTGATCCCTCCTCCAGCTCTCTGGACCCACCTCCATGTGCTGCACTGTGACTACTCAGCCAAGGCTGGGCTTGAACCAGCAACCTTCTGATCACAGATACAGAGGCTTAGCCTGCGGCGCCACTCACCCCACCTTAATGCATGCTGTTTTTCGTATACATGTCTTTTTTTTCCCTATCTTGCCAAATAAAGGATTCACAGGCACGTAACACCAACCTTATTGGCCAAGGCTGGGCTCGAACCAGCAGATCACACACACAGAGGTGTAGCCTGCGGCGCCACTCGCCACAACTACTTGCGTGCTGTTTTTCGTATATATGTCTTTTTTTCCCTATCTTGCCAAATAAAGGATTTAAACACCCATAACACCTACCTCTTTGGCAAAGGCTGGGCTTGAACCAGCAACCTTCTGATCACAGATACAGAGGCTTAGCCGGTGGCGCCACTCTCCACCCCTCTTTTGATGCTGTTTTTCGTATATATGTCTTTTTTTCCTTATCTTGCCAAATAAAGGATTCACACACACATAACACCTGCCTAAGTTTTTCTTCTTTAAAACATTTTGGTGCGTTCTTCTTTTAAAATACTCCGTGCTGCTTGTGCTTACTAACCCGTGGCTATGGCCGGACGGACCCCCGCTGGACGTTTATGCGCTAGCTTGCATTCATTCGGCTATATGTTTCATTATTCCTTAACGTAATTATAAGTAACATAAATAAATACATGTAATGTGTTTTTATTATATAAAAATTTTATGGCAACACGTGGCATAAGCATGTATGATACCATATATGGACATAATCCCTCGACCAATCAGAATAAGGGAAACGCACCACTGCTTATGACATCAGCAGCGGAGCCAAATTAAGCTCCGCCCATGGTACCAGGTAACATCTCTGCCGCATATATGCCATTGATGCTTTGGAAGTCACACATCCAGTCAGCAGACATTTTTAGAAGGACCTGAAGACCAGACATGTGGACTATGAGGAACACATTACCTTCCACATCCCCAAGGCAAAGAAAGTGTGGCACTTTTACAAATACTGTGTTCTATTGTATAACACAGCCCTTCACTGTCAATAAAAGAAGCACTCGTTAAAAAATCAGCTAAACTATGCTGAAAATTTTGAGGCTAGGTCGGTAAAATTGGTTGGATTTTAGATATGTAATTTTATCAAAGAAAATAGCACATACTTATTGAAGATGTTCTCAGGTCAAAGCAGTACATTTCACGGGTCATCACTGAGTGTTCAATCAGCCACTGAAAACTGGATAAGCTTACAGTATTATCTAACTCTTTGGTAAGCTTGTGACTGAATGTGCAGGAATAGGTTGATCATAAAGCTGCATGGTCACATGACCAGGTGTCAGAGCTCGGCCACTCTTTCAGGACAACTGGTTTAAACTGACTTTGGATGGCTCCATTCATGGCCACAGGCGGGCAGTGATTAAAGGAAGTGGACTCTTGAAGAAAAGGTTCATTCATGGAACAGAATTCCTGTTAACAAGGGGCCTGATGTCAAACACTTACATAGGCTTGTACAAATGGTGGCATCAAAAAGTAAAAGGTGTCCACTAGCCAAATAAAAACAGAAATATTAATATTAAAAATAATGATTGCACTGGTTCACATGTGTGCCTCTCTTTCTGTAGGGGGGTACCTGTCCACACCATTCCATCCGCTGATTTGTACTCATTATCAGCGAGCGCTTGGTGGGATTCACACCCCCAACCATGAATAAGGTTTTCTCTACTTCACCCCACCTCCCCCCCAGCCCTACTCATCCCAAGGCCAGCTGCACATTTATCTTTGTTGCAGTATTTCTTCTTTCCCCTGGCTCAAAAAACTAAGATGAAAGACTTTGTCTGCATTGCGTGAAGTGGGACTGGGCTCTGGGGTCCTCCCCCCTCCCCCCAGTCTCTGCAGACAAACAAATCACGGCCCGCATTGCCTCCTGATTCATGCAGGGCCTACTGCCATGGGAGGGCCATCCCACAGTGGGCGGAGTCTTGTTAACCCTCAGGATGATGACAGGCAACCTTTTAAAATATAAAATGCATGCATGCGAGGATTAAAGGCATGGATGACTGCAAGAATCGTGGGTCACTCACTCCTCCTGTTTTGCCATCAAAGAGAAATTAGGACCAGAGTAGATTTCTTCATCAATCAAGTCTCCAAAGTCAATAACCTGGATTTTGAAACAAGGGTGGGGGAGCTGGAAGATGCCTTTTCAGCAAGGCATTCGAAAAATTGCAGGATGTAATTCTTCAGCCTGGCTGTTATCAGGACACCATCCCTTCAGAGACATTATAGAGATTTACCCATTATATCCTGAGGTGGCTGAAAGGGGCCAGCACCCCATCTGACTCCTGGATGTCCATCAGTAGCATCTACACAGATGCCCTTGAGACTGCCTGGATCAATTCCTATGCTCGGCCATAAGACTCTCCAGTGAGTCACCCTATGGTAACCAACTGTCTGAATGGGCAACAACCACTTAGGCACATCCACAGAACATTCATTCATTTATTGTGCGATGCCCACTGCGCAGAATTTTTTTTTTCTGAGCCGTTACTATAGAATTCAGGGCTTCCTCTGACATTCCTTGCACTGTTACTGTTTACTGTTGTCTGTTATTTACTGTTTCTGTCTATTAATGTCCAAATGTATTTTGCTGTCTACATGTGAGCAACCATAAATCTGCAATCTGCTTTGGTATTAAAGTGTCTGTCTTTCTGTCTGTCTAGCCACTTGAATTTTCCCCTGTTTCCATGATGGGGCCTTGGCTGGTCCTTGGCTGGCCCCTGCTGGGTCCTGGGTGGGACCTTGACTATAATGAGATCCCCCACGATGATGTAACGATCAAGGTGAGGTTGTTTTCTTAACCTAAGAACACTGAACCAATGGTCAAGCAGGGTGCTGGTAGTATCATGCTGTTTTGCTGACAGTACTTTACATCACTACATTACACAAAGAGGATGGAATGATGAAGTAGCACTAGTTCGACTGGGAATTTTTTGTCATAGTACCAGACTCAAAAAGAGGAACAAAGCATAATAAGTATTTAACCCTTTGGAGTCTGAGGCCTCTTACCCACTTTCAAAGTAGTCTGACATGCATTGACATTCTGCAGTTTTTCTGAATTGCTAAAACGCATTTCCTAAAATCTCCTCTCCTTTAATCTAACCACTAAGCACAAACCCTAAAATTCAAGCTAAACTCACAAAAAAATGAAAACACTACCAGTCAAAATAGTTGTTG
>JAODJX010000233.1:0-13339 GCA_026776945.1 Isichthys henryi
GACCCAGGCAGAGATTCGAACCCGGGTCCCAGAGGTGTGAGGCAACAGTGCTAACCACTGCACCACCATGCCGCCCCTAAACAAACTACAAGCCTAAATTATTTACATTAGAGCTGCTGTGAAAACAAGAGACATTCTGATGAAGTGATGGGCTGTAGAGCTACACGGCTCACTGAGCAGCAGTGGAATCGGACAGAGATCTTTCTCTTCAAGGTCAGTACAGGTCCAAGGAGGCAGACGGCTGACAGGGAGTGGAGAAGATGAGACCCCTAGTGCAGAGCAGACAGCAGCAGCCCCAGGAGGGAAGTCAAGGTTGGGATCCCCCCTCAGGGGAAACAGTGACATCCTCACTGCCGGGGCAGCTAGACAGCAAGCAGAATAAACACCATCATCACTATGACTTTTCTGGCTATTGGCTTGATGTGAAATGCTCTCGGTATGTAGGGGGAGCTGTTACAGTACGTGTATTGATCCTTAGGACCACTTCTCTTTGAAAGCACTATTTCTTTTTGCATGAAGTGAATTCAGTGCATAATAATAAATGGACATATTGTGCACAAAGCTGTTAAAAGGTGTATTTCAGTTTATTTTGCAAGCAATTGCATTTTGGGGCATTTTGTGATTCTTTATTATGTCATTATATTAGATCTACACAGCTCATCATGCAGCAGTGGAGTTGGACTGAGATGCCGCCATCAAACTTTATTTCTGTTCCCATACTGTACACCACACACGCATACAGCACACATATGCATCTCACAACCTGCACAACCAGATCTCACCCACAAACAATTCATCTGCTTTCAAGACGAATTAAAGTTCAATAAAATATAAAGAAGACCTCCAGTCCCTGATTCTCCAACCGGAATCAACTGTTCATGCTGGCCGCTTCAGCCAGTGTTCATTTAGTGTAGAAGTGCTAAGCTACACTATCCCACAGGGTGGTGGTGAGCCTGGTGAGTATCCCAAGTTGCAGAGGGCAAGGGACACAATGGACAGGATGCTAGTTTACAGCGGAGCATACACTTGCACTCACTTGTGTTGCGATCTTGTGATGTTCTGCATGGCTAACTTTATTGTTACAGTTAAGTTTCAATATCAGTTTCACTGTAAGTGGCCAGACATACCCGACAGGTCTTGACAGCATATTTCCACAATTTAATCAGATATGTGTTTCGCTTTGCATGGTTAATTAACTGGTTATAGAGTTACTCTGCACTAGACACCTGTTTGGTCACAGGTGACTTCAAAGAGATGCCAGGCAGAAGTAGAAATGTTAACTCTCCCTAAGAGAACCACTGGACCTGGAGAGTTTTTCAAATGCAAAAAAAACATTTATATTTCATTATTTTATAATATTATTTCAATATTATTATTATCTGAAAATAGTGATCCAAATAATCTGTTAACAGCTTACAGTATTTACTACTCAGAAGCTGACACAGAACGTGGGCTTCTTGCACTAAAGTAAACAGCAAAGGTATTTGTGCACTAAAAACTTGTTGAGTAAGAATAACTGGTTTGAAGTCCTCAAAGGAGCTGGAGCACCTTCCTACGGAAGAGTGTTGAGCCATCCTCCATTACTGCTTATCCTGTACAGGGTGGTGATGATCGTCCTGGTGAGTATTCCAGGTGTCACAGGACAGGAGAGACAACAGACAAGATGCTACTTTACAGCAGAGCACAGACTCACACACACTAAAGACAACTTAGAGATCACAGTCACATGACCACATGTTTTCAGTGTCCAACATAAGAGCAGAAAACCATATGGGGAGAACTTCAAGACTTACATGGGCAGATGAACGTACATTAGAGAGCATTGTGTACCCAGCACCTTGGCCAGTCCACAGCCCATACTGTGCCCTGTCGTTTAACATCGGATGTACACTGAAAAAAATAAAATGTCAGAAATGTTGAATCAGCTTAATATACTTGAAGTAATCGATCACACGAGATATTTGAAGTGACTTCAAGGTAAGTAATTTATTCAGTTTAACTTGTAAAAAATAGGTTCAAACATAAAAATTAATAAGAAAATTACATTAAAATTAACAAACTAATGATTTTCCAGTATTGGAATGGGAAAAAAAGAGAAAGACAATGAAGAGTTTTGTTTTTTTCAGCGCAGCTTCATGTTCTGAAACAGTGCTGTCCACCACAGAATAACCAAAAGATGCATGAACCCTAATAGGGATGCATGCTTAGTAAGCATTGCTTTTATTTATTTCACAAAAAAATTATTGATACATTTTTGTCCACCAGCTCCATTGCAACTACTGTTCCAAGTATTGAGAATAAACAGCACTCATCATGTTTAGTCAATATGCTGTCATATGATTTACTTATGTTTAAAGTGGTGGTGGGTATCTCCAATAGCTATGGACAAGTGACTCTGGTTAACAACCCAACGACGCTCATACATTCTAACTAGAGGCCTGATCATTGACAGAGCTGAGATATTTGGAATCGAATATAACTTGCACATTCATGAAATATGTAGGTTTTTGGTTTCTGTAAATGGGATCATGGATTGAAGGGGGGGGGGGCAATGCTTCCTGATATTTTTCCTATGTATGCAAAAGCACTACCTGCATTACACCTGCTTGTCAGATGCAAATATATTTCAACAGAAACCAGACGTTATCTTTCCACCGAATCTTCATACATGCAGCAGAATATATAACCCGTGTCTCTTTGACCATCTCCTCCATTGTGTTTGGGCAAAACTCCCACTTTTAGCTTGATCCTCCCATGAATACATATGCATGAGTAGGAAAAGCACAACTTGCCCTCCTCTGGCATGCAGACTGCGGTTTTTGGCATGTGCGGTATGTTTGTACATAACACGCCATGTTTATATGCGCATGTTGTGACGAAATTACACCTGATACAGGAGCAAACATGTCAGTACATCTGCCACAGAAAATCTAGGCAAGTCTGATTCACAGTCTGAGACCAAATACATAAGCCAGGACTGGACAGCTTTCTGTTTCATTTGCAAGAACTGTGGTGACATTTATGGTCACTTAAAGAATCTTAACTTACAGGATTTACCTGTCCTCCATCAGAGCAGAGGGAAAATAGATATCTAACAAAACTAGAAGGAGTGTCTCAGAATGAGAACATTGCATTCCGCGAACTGCCCTGTCACCGCACTTCTTGGCGAATCAACTGGAAATATAAGATTCAATATATGTGTTTTTTTCTGAGCACATCTGAGTCCTTGTTGTGACAGGTAACCCCTAAACTACATCTATTAATTTATTGCACACTCCATTTACCTGGAAATGTACAGAATCTTTCCCCATCTACTACTCAGTAGATTTGGTGGTTGTCTGTATTTCTTTGTTTGTCCTACTGTCCGTGTCTTAAATCCATCCATCCATTTTCCAAACCACTTATCCTTCTGGGTCACAGGGGGTCCAGAGCCTACCCTGGAAGCTATAAGTGGGAAACAGCCCAGGATAGGGGGGGGGGGCAGCCCATCATAGGGCACACTATTAGTAACTCCAATTAGCCTCAGCATGCCTTTGGACTGTGGGGGGAAACTGGAGTACCCAGAAGAAACCTCCCCGAGTACATGGGAAGAACATACAAACTTCACACACCCATAAGCTAGGCGGAGACTCGAACCCGGGTCCCAGAGGTGTGAGGCAACAGCGCTATCCACTGCACCACCATGCTGCCCCTGAAAGTGAAATTGATATATTTATTTAGTACGAATACAGCGTCCTCTTTGACCAATATATGTATAACTGATGCGGATGTGGTACTAATCCTAGCGAAACTCCAAATAAATAAATCGCAGGGCCCTGATGGCATCTTACCTATAGTTTTTGAGTGATATTCTTAGCCAACCTTTAACTTTAATGTTCCAGAAATCGTTATCTGCGGGTGTGGTACCTTCTGATTGGAAGCATGCTAATATAACGCAGATATTCAAAAAAAGGGATAGAAGTAACCCAGCAAACTATAGGCCAATCAGCATTACTGGGAAAATAATGGAAGCTATGATCCAAGTTGTCACGCCCACACGGGCGGAAACCCCAGCTGCAGCTCATTGCCCGTAATTAGGCTGGGGATAAGAACAGTGAGCAAACGCCAGTCCGACGCGAAGTACTGCGCTAATGTATATCAGCCTTGCTAAGCACTTTCTTGTCCATCGTCTTGCCCTGCTTCCTAACCCTGCCTGGTTGCCTAGTGTTCTCTCCTTAACCCTCTCTCTCTCCCGTTCCAGACCCGTTCCCGTACCTGACCCGTCTACCCTGCCTACCCCGGCTCGTCCTGTTCCCGTAACCCTGTGTGCTCCTGTCTTGTCGTTCCTCGTAGGACTGATTCCCCGGCTATTCACTTCCCTGCCTGTTTTCCGACTCTGCCTCTTGCCCAATCCTTCTGGTGCTTCTGTCTGGTTGCTGTTAATAAAGCGCACTCCGGTTTGCATATCTGGGTCCTGGTGTTTCTGCTCCGTTTCTCGTGACACAAGTGAAAATGGTAGATTACATGGATGCAAATAACATTCTGAGGGGTAGCCAGCATGGATTTAGGAGGTAGATCCTATTTAACGAAATTACTTGAGTTCTTTGAGGAAGCTACGAGAGAAATTGATCACAAAAAGGCCTACGATGTGATATACTTAGATTTCCAGAAAGCCTTTGATGTTGTCCCCCACAAACAGCTCTTGCTTATGATCAAAGCTGCAGGGATTTTAGGAACTGTAGCAGCTTGGATCGAAAACTGGTTAAAAGGCAAGAAGCAGCGATTAGTTATTAGAGGCACAATGTCACAGTGGGCCTGTGTTCATAGTGGGGTACTGCAGGGTTCAATTTTAGGACCACTATTGTTCCTAATTTACATTAATGATATTGACACCAATACATACAGTAAACTGGTTAAATATGCGGACGACACCAAGGTGGGTGTTGTAGCAGATACTGATCTAGCAGCGGAGAGGCTACAACGGGATCTGGATTTAATTAGCGACTGGGCTGATACCTAGCAGATTAAATATAACGTAGATAAATGTAAGGTACTCCATGCAGGGAGCAGAAATATAAAGTACAGATATTTTATGGCTTCCACTGAAATAAAGGTAGCTGATTACGAGAAAGACCTCGGTGTGTATGTTGATGCTGCCATGTCCCACTCTCGCCAGTGTGGGGAAGCAATTAAAAAGGCCAATAGGATGTTGGGTTATATCTCTAGGTGTGTGGAGTGTAAGCCAAGGGAGGTGATACTACGATTATATAATACCTTGGTAAGACCCCACCTAGAATATTGTGTGCAGGTTTGGTCACCATACCTTAAAAAGGGCATTGATGCCTTGGAAAAGGTGCATCGTAGGGCTACAAAAATGAATCCTGGTCTTAGAGGAATGTCTTATGAGGAGAGGTTAGCTGAGCTGAATCTATTTAGCCTAGAGCAAAGGAGATTAAGGGGGGACATGATCCAGGTATATAAGATTCTAACAGGTCTGGATGCTGTTCAGCCAAATGGCTACTTCAATATTAGTTTAAATACTAGAACTTGTAGCCATAGGTGGAAATTAGCGGGAGAACATTTAAAAATGAATTTGAGAAAACACTTCTTTACACAGCGTGTATTTAGAGTATGGAATAGTCTTCCTGTTAGTGTAGCGCAAGCTAAAACCTTGGGTTCCTTTAAACCAGAGCTAGATAAGATTTTAACAACTCTGAACTATTAGTTGAGTTCTCCCCAAATGAGCTTGATGGGCCGAATGGCCTCCTCTTGTTTATAAATTTCTTATGTTCTTACTTCACAATGGTCCTTTAATATGTGAAAAATATAAAATGTATTATCTGTGTGTGCGTTGTGGAGGGGGGGGGGGGAGGCAGAATTTCTAGCCACGCCCCTGGCTGTAGGCTACAACAACCCTGAAGTAGGAATTGCTACAATATTAAATATTCATGAACCATTCCGTAGCAACTGTTACCTGTCTGTCTATATAACAATGCTTTGAACTCCTACTTTTACTTTCACAATAGTTGGTTAAAACTGCGGCAGTCCAAGGGTGCTCGGAAAAAGGTGAGTTTGTCCAACAAATAAGTCTATATTTCAATAGCATGCAAAATGTGAGAAACCTCACAGCTCGTTCATGTAGTGGGTTTTGTGAAAAGTCCAGTTAAATTGTGTTTTTTGAGATGTCTTAAGTCAGTTTCTCACAACACAATGTAATTTCTCATTCCTTTAATTAATTCATAAATTATATAGTTTTGTTTCTTATAGGATTAGGTATATGCTCTTTAGATTAGCTGAATGAATCATTTACATTGTTTTCATGTCATATTTATATTTAAGCAATAACGTAATATTTGCAAATATTGTGCAGCACTTTGGTAAATTTTGATTTCCTTTAAATATGCTGTAGAAAGAAAAAATACTTACTTTCTCATCTCAAACCAGCTTTATAGGGTTTAGATTGGGGGGTTGTGGGGGCCAGCACATCTGTCGCAGCATTCCATCTCGTTCCTTGTCCACTTGATAATACAGTACTTACATAATCTCAAGGGCTGCTTGGGCTCGTTGTCTTCTTAGCAAACAAATCATTCTCAGTTTGGTGTGTCCAGACTTTCCACTGCTACTCTAGATGTGTAGAAAGATTTCAAAATCAGTAGTAGTATAATAACTTACTTTAGAAATTCTGGCATTTTACTGTAATTCTCAAGAGATGATAGAGTGAGAAAAAAAAATGTGTGTATATCACAGGACGATGGAGCAATTCATACATTTTTATAGCACAGACACTGCAATAACATGGCAACGATAAGTATGAACGCTATAGGCACGATGACTCGATGAACGTTCTGCAGGGAAGGGTGGGTATGGGATCAAATAGAAATGGGTTGGTACTGTAAGTTTCACCATGTTACAGTCTGTACTTGCTTGAGGTGCAGTTTGCATTTTATGAATTATTAATTTCTGGAATTTTGCAAATTTTTTTCAGACAGAGGTAGACTGCAGATAACTGAAACCACATTGTAAATTCTTATTCTATAGCTGCTAGAATGAAAGGTTAATGCATGATAAGCCATTAAATGTTTAAATGCATGGCTACGGATGCAAAGAACCACCCATTGTGCAGCAGACATTACTGATAAAGACATTATTTTCACATTTACCAGTCGAAAATGCAAGTATTAGTAAATTGTGTCCCATCATGGTTAAACATTTGCTTTAGATATGACCAAAACCACCATCATTAAATGTCCGTCAACATTCCGTAAGAAGTGCGAAAGTAATTAATTGTGATTGTTGACAGGACACAGTACACTACAACAAAGTATGTCCTATGAATTTGAGGAGGGAGCTGTGCTAGGGGGCAGTACCTTTCTCAGAGTACCTCAGTGATACCTTGCTGGATGGGAACTTGAATCAGCAACATTTCAATCTCAATTGCACTTCCCTAACCATTACATCACCACCAAGATTGTAATTACATCTTGATTTACTTGATTTGCCTGGCTGGCACTACACAGACATCCTGATTTTCCCAAATTTGAAAATGAGGAAAATACAGAAAATGAAGAGTTTGATTTGTAAAAGAAGCGAAATGCAAGTCCTTCCCTTGTTCACTCAGGGATGTTTTGAACTCAGCAAAATCAGGATGCACTACATCCGCAATTATAGAAAATAAATTAGTACCCCTCTGAAGAATCAGATTCATGGATTCAATAGTGCCATGTTTTAAATTATAATTATGACTGCTGCACGCTCAACTCACTGAGCTGTGTGGTGACCAGAAGAGCAGAGAAAACACACTAGGGGCATAAGGGCTACAAGACAGTGACACCTGCTGGCCAAAATTCAATTCAATTTTATTTATATAGCGCTTTTGACAAGTCATTGTCACAAAGCACTTTACATATAACCGGCCCGAACCCACCAAGCAAGCCTGAGGCAACGGTTGCAAGGAAAAACTCCCTCTAGCAGGGAGAACCCTTGAGAGGAACCTAGACTCGGAAGGGGACCCCATCCTCCTCTGGGCGACCGGGGTGCATGAAAACGTATTCACATTAATATTAGTATATGATTAATGATTGATTTATCATTTTAAAGAAGTTAAGATATAAAATAGTCTGCAGGTGTCGTTGCTTCGACCGCATGCTAAGATCCACTCAGTAACATTAAGCTAAAGCTGGTTCAGTATTAAATTGGAATTGAGTTCAAGCCCATATAGTTTAAAAGTCCCAGTTGGTTTCACATAATGATCTCCAAGGAGTTCAGGTGAGGGTTCAAGCGGTGAAGTATCGGCTTGGGATCAGCTCAGAAAAGTGAAGATGGAGAAGAGTTATTGCCCTACACCTAACCTCCGGCAGTACTAAAGTAACTATGGCAACCTGGTCAAAAGAAGACAAGACACATAGGACAGGGTCAGTGGGCACCGACTCAGATAGATATAAGTACAAATTAAATACCTGAAGTGGACCGACACGGCTTTCTCTTTTTCTTCAGAGTACTAGGAACATTTCTTGGTGCCAGCAGCACCTATTTTTTTCTCACATCAAGCACTTTGCAAATCCATTTAATGAATGTTATTCTCCAAAGCAACCCTTAGGAAGTATTGAAAAGGTATATTGTTAAACTGGTCGATGCATATGGGTAATGTGGCAGTTTGTGACGAACCTGTTTTGAACTGAAAAGGAAAACACAGTACAGTCAAACCTCAGTTCGCGAGTAGCTTGGCTTGTGAGTGTTTTGGAAGACGAGCAAAAATTTTAAATAAATCATGAGCATCATGTGATCTGAACTGATAGTTATTATCTCTTAGCATTTGCATTTTTTAAATTTGTGTCCAAGTGTAACGGTACTAGAACAATGGCCCCCATCAAGAAGAAAGTTGAAAAGGAAGGTGAGATGAAGAAGGAGGTGATTACGGTGGAGGTTAAGAAGGAAATAAGTAGCCGTTGTTGTGTTGTTATTGTTAATGTTAATGGTTACATTTCGTTATTGTCGCGCGAGTTTGCTCGTGTCTTGTGTGTAGCCGGTCCAATCCTCGTGTGTAATTCGCTTACATAAATCTCACACTGTGTATGCGTCTTACAGTTCGGGGTCTGACAACCATGTGTTTATTATGTGTAATTGGGTTTTGATGCTTGTTGGGTGTCTGATGTAGTCTTTTTCAGGACTACCAATAAAAAGTGTGTTATCCCCTGCAAGTGAGTTTTCGTGTCTGTCTCTGTTCCTGTGATGCTTCTGCCCGCCTGACGCCACAATATTTTTACTTTTTTTTTGTATTAATCATTTTTATATAAATATTTTTGGGTTGTGAAACCAATCATCCGAGTTTCCATTATTTCTTATGGGAAAAATTGCTTTTATACTGTATATACGCATGAGTGTTTTGGATTTCGACCACATTTCCGGAATGAATTATGCTCGATTTTACTGTACTGTCATTAAACAGGTCTGGAAGTTGGTGTTGGAAAATGTTTGGAAGGTTTCAGAAGAAGACAAATGGAGGAAGTTCCCTAAAGACAATGGATAACAAATCAGAGCTCCTTGATAATCCATGGAGGAATGTTATATGGGACACTAGGTATGAAGCTAGTTTTTATCAAATTTTCTATACAGTTTTTATTTTTTTTTGAGTAGCAGTTTTATAATTTTATGCATATATTTATAAAATATGTTTGAATACTCTACCCACTGCCTGTAATCGGAGGGTCACTAGTTCCTGTGGTTGGCAGAGTGTTCACTGTTAGGCCTTTGCATAAGACCCTTAAGTCTAACTGCTCCAGGCACTGGCTGACCCTAGGTTCTCAGATGTGCACAGCCTTGTAATATGTAATAAGATATAGCAAAATTTGTATCCCTGATGAATTTTTATTAATTTCTATTTCCAATTTAAATATCTATTCCTCTAGGACAAAAAACGATCTCAAACAATCTGTGCGAGATTATGTACCCACTAAAGATTCAGTCCCTCAGGCTCGGATTCTTCTAGTGGGTGCGATTGGTGCTGGAAAATCGAGCTTCTTCAACTCCATCAACTCTGTCTTCCGTGGCAATATAACAGGCCAAGCCAGGACAGGAATGAAACCCGTCAGCCAGACAGTAAAGGTAATACGATCGCTTGAGTCATCATGTTATATTGTGAAACAGACAGATACTCAGGGCCATTAAGTGATTTATAGAGCAGTAATAGTACCTTAAATTCTATTCTGTTACTGTAGGATTTTAAGAATGGGGGTCATGCATTCCCTTCTTTTACTCCTAGTTAGATTTCCGGCAGCTGCATTCTGAATCAACTGAAGCTGTTTGATTGTCTTTTTGATTGTCTGATTGTACTGGTAGATATACAGGAGTGGATGAGTTTCTCCAGATCAGGTTTAATCAGAAAACCTCTATTCTTGCTGATGTTCTTCAGGTTATAAAATGATGATTTAGTAACTGCTTTGACATTTGTGCTGAAGCTGAGATCAGAGTCCATCAGTACACCAAGGTCACTTGCTAGTTCTTTCGATCTTAGGGCTCTCGAATCCAAATAAGCAGCTAGTCAGAGCCTCTCATTGCTATTCCTGAACAGAATAATCTCTGTTTTATCATAATTTAACCACAGAAGGTTTTATCCTATCCAGTTAGTGATGTGTTCAAGACACTTACAAAGTGCGTTAATGGGACCATAGTTGTTTGGAGAGAGGTCCACGTAAATCTGAGTATCATCTGCACAGCTGTGGAAACATCCCATAGTCTTGAAGGATTTGGCCTAGAGGAACCATGTACAAATCAAATTAAGGTATTTATGCAAGGTATCAACAGAATCAGGTGTTATGCATGGTGAAGAGCACATTTTGCTAATTAAATGTGTAACCGTGGCATCATTTATAAACCTTTTCTTAAAAGTTTCAAAGAACATACAATTTTAGTCAAAGCAACATCCTTGATAATGGTTGATAAACTGAGATAGCCTTTGAGATAACCAGAGCTATAGTGTAATCATGATACTGTATAATACGAGACATGCTGGAGGAGTCCAAAAAAGTCCAGTATGGCACAGAGTCCCCTGACATACATTATATTGCCAAAAGTATTGGGACACCTGCCTTTACAGAAACATGAACTTCAATGACATCCCATTCTTAATACATAGGCTTTAATATGGAGTTGGCCCACCCTTTGCAGCTGTAACAGCTTCAGCTCTTCAACTCTGTGGCTGAGTTGCTGTTGTTCCCAATTGCTTCCAATTTGTTATAATACCACTAACCAGGGTTCTCACGCATCCTGGAAAACCTGAAATTTTTGAGGGTTATTTTCCAGTCATTGAAATGACCTGGAAACTGATAGAAATGGCCAAATGTCCTGGGAATAATCTTTCTTGTCCTGGAATTTTATTTCTGTTTTCGCTTTTAAATTTTTTGTTTGAAACAGTTCGCTGTTCGTAAGTCTAGATATGATGACAGCTGAGCTAGGTCGTGGCCTCTGCTGCGCAATGTCTCCACCTACTGAGACATGAATAGGAAATGGGTTGTATTAAATTACATGTGTAATACGTCACGATTTGTGCGTAGCGGCCATTTTACCAGGGAATGTTGGAGACGTCCGTCGCACAGATGCATAAAGTTCTGTATTTCTTTTCAATGTTAAAGTTTCATATACACTATATGTATAGCGAGTGCTCAGGACTATGACAAGCTGTATTTTGTTCAGGCAAATGGGACTGAGGCATTTCTTTGTATCATTTGAAGGAAGTAATCTACCACACAGATAACCATGAAGTGTAAATGCAGGCGCAATGAGGCGCTGTAACGCTTCCTTAAATGATCATAACACATGAATTGCCAGTTTTGTCTTACAGTGGGGTGCCGAACATAAACTCAAAGAAACTGTTATTTATATATACACTCAATAAATACAAACGGGACCAGCGACTGCGACGCAGATGATATGCAACGTCAAGTTCACCAGTTGGTTCTCCCTTTTACATGAACTCAGTGGCTATAAAAACTCCCACGGTTAGATGATAGAAATTAACTTTGTTCTTAGGAACAGAACTAGCTAGTCTGATTTATCACTAATGAAGGCTTCCATATATGACAAACCACAAGATGCCACTGCCTGAGCATGTCTGTTGAAATTAATTTAGAATGCCAAGAAATTAGCAAGTTAATTTACAAGTTCTAGAGCACAGCACTGCTGTCTGCTAATCGTCCAATACTGACATTCAGTCAGCAATATATGCTTGTTTTACTGCAATTTGCGCCGATCACCAAAGCATCTACTTTCCTTGGAATAATGCGAAGGATGGCAATAGGCTGTATTTAAAGTCTGTAAGCCTAGCGATGAATGTTCTTAAAATGGCATTTTATTAAATATTTTAAATACACAGAATGAAATCTCTTAATCTATTTCATTAAAAATTAGCCTCCATCTGATTTTTTCCGTCCAGCAAAATACAAATTACAAAATGCTCCGAAATACTGCCCATCTCTGCCCATAAGGAAATTCTCAGAATACGGAATGTGCCACTTCTAGACAGTATCGTCGTTCAAGTTCTTTCGATCAATGGATCTCAGCCAAGTTTTCTGTAGGCTTTACAGCAGCTTTTCGGTCTCTTTGCCTTGATTTGTACAATCCGAACGTATACAGAAGAAACTGAGTTTTGGGGTTTTCTTGCTGCTGTTGTCACTCGCACCCCGGTAAAATGGCCACCACCTCGTTTTGATTTATGCGTACCTTGGACAATGACGTCAACTTAATACGACCGATTGTATTTGAGTTTTTAAAATGGATGTATTTAGCTTCTTTTCCACAAAGATAAGTTCTTTATTACAATCTTTGTCATTGACTTATGCAAATTCTACAGCTGCTTATCCCCAGTAAAGCTACCAGTTGAAAGTTAACTCTGACTTTCTGTTTTGTCGCATGCCAATTGTTGCATATATTAGGGTTACAGGCATCATACACATGATATAGGCAGTAAATTGGCTTTATGCTGTTTTGTTTAATACAAACATTGTACATAAATGTATTTGATACAAACAATGACATAAAATGTAATATGCAATATGCAAGTAACTTTTACTGAGATTAGGTCACTATGGTAGCCTATTTCATGGTGTGATCAACAGCTCTATACTGAACATCATGGAATTGTTCAGTATAGTTTTCCACAATCCAAGAGGCATTTATTTCTTTAAAAGAGTTTTGCAGTTTAAAACAGGGTGTAACAAAAAGAGGTCAAACAACTCCATCATACATCCATCCACCCATCCATTTTCCAAACCGCTTATCCTTACTGGGTTGCGGGGGGTCCGGAGCCTATGCCGGAAGCAATGGGCACGAGGCAGGGAACAACCCAGGATGGGGGGCCAGCCCATCG
>JAODJX010000234.1:0-13324 GCA_026776945.1 Isichthys henryi
CTGTAACCAGGTGGGCAGGCTTCATTAAGGGCAGAGTAAACCTCTGGCTGGTGCCAGGTTTCTGTCAGACACATGAAGTCAAGCCCTTTCTCCCTGATGTGTTCTGTGATTTATTGCTGATGGATTGAGAGTTGAATAGTTCAAACCTGAATAATTTCTGCGGAGTAAACCTCTGTACAGGTCGCAGAACATTAAAATCCACTCCACGCAGCTTAGAGTCCACTCCACCAAATAAATACAACCGGGATTGAGGGGATCTTACAGTGTTTCGCCCAGTGGCTCGGGTATTTCCCGTGCTGGACTGCAGAGATCTCGCGATACTTCCAGTGTTGATAGTAGTTGAAGCGACAGCGCTCTGATGTCTTTGATCGTTAGAAGGCCGCTGTCGACAATCTTCTATGCAGACTTAACTGCTCGCTGCAGTGCCTTCCTGTCTGCAGCAGAGCAGTTTCCATACCATACAGTGACACATAATATAAGGATGCTCTCCACTGCACACCTGTAAAAAATATAAGGACTGTAGTACCCAAATTGGCCCACTTGAGCCTCCTCAAGAGGAACAATCATTGGTGGGCCTTTTTTTTTAAAGCTGGTAGTGTTAATGTTACAGGTGAGGTCATTACTGATGTGTGTTCCCAGGTATCTGAAGCTGGAGATGACCTCAACAGCTTCTCCTCCTATGCAGATGGGGGGCAAGGGGGTTCCTAACAGGTTGTGGAAATCCATGATCCTCTTCCTCATTTTCTTTTCATTTATGCAGAGGTTATTGACTCAGCACCAAGCATCCAGATGTTCCACCTCTGGCCCATACTCCATCTCTGCTGCAGGAAAGTGGTCCTACCAATTCAATTCAGTTTCAATTTTATTTATTTATATAGTGCTTTTAACAAGAATCACTGTCACAAAGCACTTTACATATAACTGGCCCGAACCCCACCAAGCAAGCCTGAGGTGACAGTGGCACAGAAAAACTCCCTCTAGCAGGAAGAAACCTTGAGAGGAACCTAGACTCAGAAGGGGACCCCATCCTTCTCTGGGCGACCGGGGAGCATGAAACTACATTTACATTGACATTAATTTCAAGTCCACTGCTGTGTCAACCGCAAACTTGACAATGTGGGTGGTCAAGAAGGTAGCTGAGCAGTCGTAGGTCAACAGAGTGTATAGCAGGGGGCTCAGAACACATCCCTGGGGGCGAACCAGTGTTGAGGGTGATAATGGAGGAGATGATGTCATGGATCCTAACAATCTGTCTCCTGTTTATCAGTAAGTCCAACATTTCCCAGCTTGGATCTGTGTGCATAATTTGGTCTAATTGTGCTCAAACAGCTGGTACGAGATTTTGTGGATTATCTTACTGAGTTCTGTTTGGTGACCAAATAATCCAATGAAACGAGAGGGGTGGGTTCATGGTGCAATCTGGGATAAAGCTCTGAGAGGTGTGTGTTCAATCTCGCAAAGTGAGTGCATCAGGATTGCAGACTGTCTTTTGTAATTATAAATGTATTTATAATTGTGATGAAACTGATTGTGAAAAGTTAGCAAGAGATATTGGCTACTTTCCATTCAGTCACAATGTGTATCCGATTAAGAAAATAATGTCCTAATGATTCCAGAAACAGTATACTGGCTTAAATTTGGCTACATTATCAACCACAATAGCTCATCCACCTCCTCTGGAACTCCCAGTGTTCCTTCCTCTTTGTGCTCTATTTCTATTGTTCTATTATTCTATTTTTCTTTGAGTTATCTGGAGACTCATTACATACTGTATGCTTGTGGCAGCTGGGATCTGTGTGCATAAGTCTTGAAGCCATGAGAATATGTTTATAATTGTAATGAAACTGTCCATGATTCTGGGAAGTCAGCATGAGCTATCGGCTGCTTGGTGCGTGCAGTCAGTCACAATGTGTATCTAATTGAGAAAAACCGTTAACATGACAACTGTATGCTTATTGTGTGGCTTTGAAGGTACAAGTGTTTTGAGTGGCAATGCTTTCTGAATGACAGCATGAGGTTCATTGTGTTTTGTTATGACACTTGTGCTTAGGGTTATAAAATAAGTGTTTAGGAAATCGTGTTTATCAGGATATTGTCTCTTAGCTTCTGAAAAAAGAGTTATCAATATGGCAACAGAAGTTATTCTTTGGGGACTTGTGTTCAAAATATTAGTTTTAGTGTGTTAGCAATTGGAAAACATTATTATGAATCATTACTAAGTTTTTTTTGTTAGTTTTCATGTAAAAATAAATCATGTAAGTTATGAGTAAAAGCTAAAATATAGTATACATATCTGTCAAAAACTGGGAAACTCACCCCTGATTATTGAGGATACTGTATGTGCTACTGTGAAGTGGCTTAGATTGGACTGGATTCTCCATCCAGCTTCTCTCATGGTACTTAACCAGTTAGTGTTTTCATGCATGTGGCGTGTGTGCTGCCCATTTACACATAATTGTAGCATTTTAACTGGCAGTCTTTTGTGATTATGTGATTTTATTTTTTAGTGTTAAGTCTAATGTAGAGAACTGTTTGGCAAAATGAGTTCCATAAATTTTCAAACAATGCGCTAAGCACAAAATGTGTTTGTGATGTTTCTAATTTAAAGATGCTTTGCATGAATTTTGGGTTTCAGTGATTTTGTCTTAGGTCCCACTTTTAGTACGTAAACAATTGTAAAAAGCTATAATGGTGCGCCTGTAATACTGTGAAGCTAACTCCAATTCTCAGATCAACTAATGATGTAAAATAGCACTATTTTGCTCATTTGAATACACTCTGACTGCATGAATACACCATGAATGTGTCTTCCTAACAGATCATGGTAAATGGACTGCATTTATATAACGCTTTTCTACTCCTACAAATACTCAAAGCGCTTTACATTTTATGCCTCACATTCACACACCAGTGGCAGAGGCTGCCATGCAAAGCGCCAACCTGCTCACCGGGAGCAATTAGGGGTTCAGTGTCTTGCTCAAGGACACTTCAAAGGGGTCAGGAAGAACCAAGGCTCGAACCTGCAACTCTCCAGTTGCCGAACGATAGCACTACCTCCTGTGCCACCATCTCCCCCAGATCACAATAATATGCAGTTTTATCAAAACCATAAACGCATTCCCATGTTATGCTTCAGTTCAGTTTTCAGTTCTAATGCACTCCCTTTTCAAAACTCTACACAAAATTTTCAGTGCAGTAGCGCAGTTCTCATGTGATCATACTTATCTCTATGAGCTGATGCACAAAAGCTGACTGCACTAGTGAAAACATAATTATATACACAGCTCTGGTTATTCTCTAAACCATAAAAATGTCACATGAGGGCATGAACTTTATAACATCATGCTACCTTTCATTCATCTATCTTCATTCATCTATTTTCTCTACCTGCATGTCCAATAGCGTCAAAATACATGAAAAGTACTACATCAGTTTTCACAATTGCCTTAAAATGTCAGTATACAAAACACACAGAAAATTAATTGCATATATTAATAATATATGCAATTCAGAACCAAAAGTCAATCAATAAAAATAAAACTCACTAAATCCAAAAAAAGTGTTACAACCCACTGAAATTCAGTCACATATCAGTCATATATTTCTGTGTCATGATTTTCAGCATAACATCCCTGGATCAAATTTGATGCTTGTTCTCCCAAGGCAGCAGGGGAAATAAGCTCTATGCCTTAGCCACCCTTGGATACACTCCAGTGCAGTGTCCCTACAGGCTTCCTCTATCACCTGCAGAAGGTTCTCTCTTTGATGGGGATTCCTGTCCTATACTTTCCACCGCCATGCTGATTAAAACCTCTCAATAAGGAACATGCTGATAGGAACCTTAGATGGTCATTGAATCTTCACAGCTCCATATTTTTTTATTTTCTCGTATTTATTGTTGATTTATTTGAGCATAAATGTGATCAAGGAATGACAAGTGAGGTCTCTGGGCATAAAGTAGCAATATAATGGAGGACCTCACAGTAAGTGATGGCTGTGCTCATTGTCACCTTGGAATATTATCCAGTAATGTTATGCCCCCTTGTTTCCCTTTTAGCAAGGTTGAATCCTGTTGCATCAATAAATATGTAATTGTGTGGGGTCTCTCCAGCATCAAGCTCTATCAAGAAAAGAGACATGTTATGCAATAGACATACTGTTTCAGCATGAAAATACCTTATGATATAAATCACATTACTTTATATTGCAAGAAATGCCAATTGGGGTACTCTATCCTGTAGAGATACATCACCCATTTCGTAAGTAGATGTTGTTTTGCATAACTGTACACACTAGTCCTTCACTCAGTCAGAATGTCTTTTGAAAGGATCCTGGTATCTTTCTTTCATTACCATTGTATTATAAAGTAGAATGCCATCTATACTGTAGCTGAAATTGATTTGATGCATAACCTGGAATGTATCCTCATCTTCTATCACTTTGCTCTTTAATTCTCATTAGTGAATAATGCTCTTGGGTTTTACCATGCTCACTATTGCTGTTTCTTGTTCTTCTGAAAGTCTATGTCTGCCTCGATGATAAGGCCACCACTCAGTAAAATATATTAAGTTTCTGTTAGTTGAACAGTACTATACAGTGACATAGAATATGAACAGGTGCAACAGAATTCATAATTGAAGCAGTAGCCTACAGCTTTGCTATGTTTTGCAGCTTTGCAGTCCAGTATTGTAAATGTGAACACAAATCTACATTTTCTGTGTACAACGGATAACAGTAAAATGACCACTTCTCCTGACAGCTCACATTCAGTTTGCGTTCATTGGTCATTGTTAGTGCAGTGGACTAGCACACAGTCAGCGACTCTGGCAGTGATTTCATTAGATAAAAGCTTTTCTTGAGCTCAGGTTGTGATTACTTGAGGCAATTATATTAAGTGGTAGTACATTCTAATTGAGAAGTAGATGCAACCTATGATTTTCAAAAGAGATTTAAGGTAGAGATGAGATGTCATCTGGCGCAAGCCTGTAGATGCGTAATAAAAACATCAAACAAACAAAGAAATGGGTGGAACAGTGTTGCCATGGTAAGCACTGTTCCATCACACTAGTTGGGCCAGGGTTCAAGTCTCTGCCAAGGCTCCATGTGTCATTGTGGTGTGTGAGTGTGCCCTGTGATGAGTTGGCATCCCATCCTGGGTTGTTCCTTCTCTTTACTCCTGTAAGATCGGGGATAGTCTATGGCCCTGAATAGGACAAACGGTTACATTAAAATGGATAAATAAATATGCATAAAATTTGAAATAAATAATAAGATGCTGGTACCAGAAGCAAAGAAGCCAGTAGCAGATCATTGTTAAAGGAATATTACACAACAGAATATTTCACTTGGGGGTGAAGTAGAATTAAAAATATATTACAGGGGGAGGTAGATAAATAAAGGAGCAGTCACAGATTTTCATGAGAAAGGGGGTAGAATTAATAATGAAAACACACAGTGGTTAAGATATAATACATTCAATGCTATTATAAATGGATAAAAGGATCACACATAGTTCAGCATGTATAAGTGTGTAAATATGTGGGTGTAAGTGAGGTCCAGTTCAGTTACAATAGTGATTCTGTTACAGGGGAGGAGTGAATGCTGATATAGTATAGAGCAATGGTCCCCAACGTTTTTGCCACCACGGACCCGTTTCATTCCATTAACATTTCCGCGGACCGGGAGGGATGGGAGAGCGTGTTAAGAAACGTGTGGAGACGTGTAACGGTCCCCAACCTTTTTTGCACCATGAACCAATTTCATGTAAAACAATATTTTCGTGGACAGGTGTTGTGCCCTAAACTGCCCCCCTGCCACGGATTGCCTTCCCTGATATCATCGCTCCATTTAAAAGCAAAGTTGCTTCTCCAGTGCAGCAGAAGCGAACGCTCGCTGTAAATTCATTTTCTTGCTCTAAACCGACTGAAAAAACTCAAAGTAGTTGTTTATTATGCCTTTGTATATTCAAACCTTAAGTTATCATTCACAATCTCCTGTAATTCGTCACAAATGTGATGGTAACTTTTTCATTAAAACGCTACAGTAATGCTTTTCTTCTCGACAATGCTCATCTGTGCAAATACAGTCGCTTTCAGTTGCAAGAAGGGACTCATTTAGTTGAAAGATATTTTTGACACTTTGTTGAATCCATTTTGCTGAAAATTTTCTTCTATTATGTCGTCATATAATATAATACGGCATTTAACTTCATACTCAGCACCATCACGCCTGGAGATGATCTGACATCGATCCACAGACCAAAAGTAATCAAAAGTCACCAAAATTTCACCACTCACTCTAAACCCCGTGCATAGTACAGCTAACAAGCCATATTCCAAGTCGTCCAGCCATAAGGAAAAGACTCTAGGGGGGCATCTTATAGCAGGACATCTTGCTGCAGAATGCCCCCCCTGTCTAACTCTGGGAAAATCCTACATGCACCAAACTCGCACCAGTTACTCATATTTATCCCTTATTTGTGCTGTAGAAATTACTTTGAGCTGGGCCATAAGAAAAAGATTCTAGCTGGGGGGCATCTCATAGCAGGCCACCTTGCCACAGAATGCCCCCCCCCGTCTAACTCTAGCAGAGTCCCCTTACGAAAAGTTATCAAAGTATTATCATGTCAGCATGTTTTTTCTGTTTTGTTCAGGGTGGATTTATGGTATTGGTGATATGCATATGATATATGTTTCTAGCATTTGAACAGTGTCATGACCCGCTCGTCCGATCCTCCTGTGTGCCACGTCCCCCTCGTTAACCCTGTGTGGATTCCCTGTGTTTACCAGCATTTTCGAATTGTCTTCATTAGTTCTGTGTATTTAAGTCCACGTCAGAGTATGATTCCCTAGTCCTGTCATTGTATTGTTTTTGACGCTGTTTCCCCGTATGCCGATCCGTCTCCCCATTAAATCCCTTTTACCCCAGCCTTTTTGTCCTTCGCTTGTTTCCCCGGTCCGAGCTCGCCGTGTCATGACAGAAGTCAAACAGAAGACACCTGCCCTGACCGAGGAGCAGTTCCTCGGTCTCACGAATGAGGCTTTGCACTGACTCAAACAGCCCGAGGTGAGGGACGACCCCGGACTGCAAACCCTTGCCTTCTGGACTAGGGATATACTTGAGGAAATATCCCTGTCCGAAGACGCGAACCACCACCACAGCAGGGTAGATCCCGGCTAGGCTCCCGCTTCTCAGTCTCCCAGAAGGGGAGAGGACATCTGCGCCAGAGTCAGGTCCTGCCCACCCTGCTCCTTGGCTCGCCTTCGGTCCCCCTGGCTACGGCTCATAGGTCGCCTGCGGTTACCCGGGCTCATACTTAGCGGTTGTCCGTGGGTCCCCCTCTGAAGCCTCGTTGGTCGCCTGCGGGTCCCCCGGCTCCGACTCAGTTGCCTGAGCCTGGACTGGCTCTGGCTGTGCCTTAGCCTGCCACAGTTTCAAGTCCCTCCTTGCCTCCTCCAGTGTTCCCTCCAGCTCCCTCCTTGCCCCCTTCGGCTTCCCCTCCAGCTCCGGCCTCGCGGTCGTCTGTCGTCCCTGCGACCTCGGCTTTTCGCCGGTCGGGGTTCTCTCCTTAGTTCTTAGTTGCTCCTCCTTATCCCGTCTTCAACTAGTTCAGAAAGCTGCAGCCCGCCTTCTAATCAGAACACGAAGGCATGAGAATATTACACCTGTGCTCGCAGCCCTTCATTGGCTCCCTGTCCATTATAGGATTCATTTCAAAATTCTTTTATTCGTTTTTAAATCTGTACATGGTCTGGCATCTTCATATATATTGGGTCTATTGAAAGTTCATACACCATCCAGGGCTCTTAGGTCAGCTGACCAACTCCGCCTAGTCATTCCTCCCTCTAGACTAACAAGCAGAGGCGATCGGGCTTTTGCAGTGATTGCATCTAAGCTGTGGAACACGCTGCCACTGCACATACGCCTGGCTGTTTTTAAATCTCGTCTTAAAACTCATTTTTATGCCCTGGCATTCAGTTCAGCGTGATTGTGTTATTGGGTCACATGTTTTTTTTTGTCCTGTATGTTGTCCTTTCCATTTGTCTATCAGGTCGTATTTCCTTGCTTGTTCAGCACTTTGGTCAGCTGTTATTGTTGTTTGTAAAGTGCTTTATAAATAAACGTAACTTGACTCTCCGGCTCCTGGTTTATCCCCCCGCCGATCACTCCTTTGCCCCTACTTTTGTGCCCCCTGTGTTTTCTCCTTGTCCCTCTGTTTCACCTGTGTTCACGCCTGGTCCCTTCATTCCTCCAGTTGGTGTTTCCTGTCTCTCCTTTTTTTGGTGCCCTTGTGTTGTCTGCGTTCCCCGTGGTGTCAGTTTGTGGTGTTGTCCTTGTGCCTGTTTTGTGTGGTGATTTTGTTCCCTGCGGCCCGTTGATGTTCTTGGATTTTGTCTTCCCAGGTGCCGTGAAGTCCCCAGTCTCATCCTTCACTCCCCTGAGACGTGCCCGGTGTGCACACCTTCACCTGTTTCCCTTCGCTGTGTCCAAGCTCACTGTGTCATGACAAACAGTGTTTTATTTTATAATATGTTACTTTGTTCTGATATCATAGTATTCTGTAATGTGCCATGGTATTTATTTTCAACCTGTATTGGTATTATGGTATTCAGTACTCATGGTATTGCCAAGAAACACATATATCTTATTTTCACCATATCAAATAAAGACGTGTGTTTTGAAAGTTTCCTTCATTTATTGCCATTGAAACACTTACATTGGTAAGTAGTTAAATAGTTTGTATGTGGCTATTAAACTATTAAAGCATTTTCTCTATTAAGCCAAAACAGACACATTTCATGCATGGAAAATTGAATGCAATTATACCTAATTTCAGTGCTGTGTCATACAATAAACATACAATAAACATTATGTAAAATACAACTGAAAATAAGCTTGTATTACCATAGTATATTTAAAGCATGTTATAATACAAAAGGTTTAATGGATTACCATAGTATTTAAATGAAAATTTACATTATAATACTCTGTACATTATACTATGGTGTACAGTATATAGATGGACAAATTACAATGGTTTTTACAGTTCTGCCTGATCAAATTTGTGAGCTGCCTTTGTATATTAGTGAGGTGCTAGCCTGGACTAACCGGTAACGTGAGTGTGGAGTTTAGAGTTTCCTTGTGTAACAGGGTTATGTTTAGTATTGGTATAATTATACAAAAATTCCATCACAGCTTATTCAGCGTTTAATTATTGGATTAATCTCATGGTGAAACTACATTTCCCACTATGCCCCTTCTCCTATGTTCTCCACCTGCGTCATTTCCCTCTTACCCCTTTTTAGTTCGCAGGAACAGGTGAACAGGAGAGCTGAGCTGTTTGGGGATTGAAATGTAATTAGTTTTGTTTAAATCCATCGGCTAATAAACGGACTACATGGAGTGTCCAGCAGCGGCGGTGAAGCGGTTCTTCTCTCCCCCTGCACCCACACAACACCAGTGAAACCTTCAACCCAACGCAGAGAGAGAACTGTATAGACATTCTTGTTTTATTAATCAGTTTCATCATACGGCATGTGGCAGAGTGGGACTGGTTACACTTGCTGTTTCACACTGACGTCCAATGTGTGCGTGGTCAGCACTGCTGTTTTCTGCCGTCTTTGTTCACCTTACGACTGAGCTTTCCAATTTAGGGAAGCCCTCATAATGTGAAAGTAGGGTCTGGATAAATATGAACATTTATTTTTTATTAGTAGCAACTGACAAGCAGCATCCACATGAGCAGGTTTGGCAGGTAAGCTTTTGCTGTGGCCAGTCTTCGTTGAGACGTAGCCGTGCTGGTTTTTAACTCGAGCAGCCGACACAACTGATAGGATAAAACCCGCCTGTTTACCTGAAAACTCATCGCTTATTCTTCATCAAATTGTGTACAAGAAACCTGCATTAAGCAGGGACGTTACGTCAGTCAAAATAT
The DNA here is from genome assembly GCA_026776945.1 of Isichthys henryi. Lineage (NCBI taxonomy): Eukaryota > Metazoa > Chordata > Actinopteri > Osteoglossiformes > Mormyridae > Isichthys > Isichthys henryi. Next base: position 9,935 of record JAODJX010000234.1, read on the forward strand.
AAAACGCAGAGGCCCTCTCACTAAAGTAACTTGGATATACAGTATGCCACACCTACGGTAATAATAATAACTAGAACGAAAATTTCGGAAGAAATTTTGAGATGGGCCTATTACACTTCATTTGAAGAGCTGGTGTTCCTAACAAAGTGGTTGGTGTTCCAAATAAAATGGTTTGTATGGCATTGGTAGGTGGTAGCTAGGCCCCAGCAAACAGTGTAGGGCCACTGTGGGCAGCCCGCTGTGGGACCCATTGCCGGCATGAAAAGCGGGTCTCCTGTGGGCCCCACACTGTTTGCTGGGTTCTAGCTACCACCCTCCACAATATGCCCATACTGGGGTGGTTTATACATATGTGCCCTGCAGTTTTTGGCCTGCTGGATGCTCCACTTTGGGCATACTGTGGGCACACTGTGGGGTGCACTGTGGGCACATTGGGCATACTTTGGGCAAACCGTGGGGTGTACTGTGGGCACATTGGGCAAACTGTGGGCACACTGTGGGCACATTGGGCATACTGTGGACCTACTGGGGGGACATTGGGAGAGAGGAAAGCTGTGAAGCCACAGTGCTCCAGTGTCCCCGTGGGCATGCTCTGTGGATCTTTAACAAATAACAAAATTAGTTTGGTGTGTTGGAGCCTGTCTCCGCCGAGTCCGTTGATGAAGAAAGAGATGCACACGTGAGGCGAAGGATGGTTGTAAGTCAGCCCTTTATTCCTTGCATAGATCGCGATCCGGGAGCCAGCCCATATGTACAAGCAGTACATACCCGAGGAAGCTCAAACTCTGTTGTCTGTGTCTGGCTTATATAGCCTGTCTGGGGCGTTAGCAACCCCTTCTCTTGTTAGGCCCAGTAGGTCAAGAGTAAGCACAATGTGTCAACAACCCTGCAACACACACCTTCTGCTTTTTCTGCTACACAACAGTCTAGGGTGAGGCCCCCTGCCCTGCCTGCAAGTTGGTTCCTATTTTCAGTGTGACATAGTTTAGCCCCTCAGGTGCTACACTGCCAGTATACCAACATTATTATTAATGCGTACGCAGAATATTTGCACTCATTGAAATTACCAGTAACATACTACAAGTAATATGTTTCAAACATCTGTTCAGACCGGTTGAAAGAAAAAATGAAAACATTGAAAATTTAATACAAAATTGAGTTTGTGGATTGAGTACTAAATATATTTTTTTATTAAACAGAACAATGAGGACACAGTATTACATACATAAATAATCAATATTAAATTAATCCCCTCAGTGTCTTTCGGCTCCTTCCCCCATCCCAGTCTCTAGCATTGACAGTCATGTTTTAACTGAAGATTCAGCCTCTGAGGCTGTGGTCTGGCTACTTTTTATCACAGCATCTAATTGAGAAAAAAAGAACAACTGAAATGCTAATGTAAAAAAAAAAACGAAAAAAGAGGTTGTCCAAGTGCAAAGTGTATACTTGTATTTTCCCTATTGTCAGGTAGTTTCCCAGGGCTTTGTTGAGAGATAGAGAGAGAGAGAGAGAGAGAGAGAGAGAGAGAGAGAGAGAGAGAGCGCTGCAGGTGATTGAGCTAGAGAACAGCCCTGAGAGATTACAGTGAGTGAATGAGTGAAATAATTTATAAATAACATGGTGAGTCAGTGTTTTTCCTCATTTGTAAAAACTTTTTGTTTTTGTAATTTGCCTAATCTACTTCTTCAGATTCCAGAAACATCTATATCTTTAATACTATATCTTACCTTATATTTAAGTATAGCCTATATATAGCTGATCAAGCGGATACGCATTGAACTGACAAGAATGGTACATTTAACATTCATTATGTTTTTCAACAACTCAAAATGCGTTTAAACTGAATGCGGTTAAACATGTATATTAACGTAATATTTTACTCACAGGGAGTGCCTTTAAATGGGGCTATCAAGGGATGATCAATATTTTTTTTTATTAGCATTCGCTGTCCCTGTGGCTTTCACTCCTAATGCTCTTTCTGATTCGAAACACCTGTCTCGAGATCGTGAAATTCCCGCTGCACTCAAATGCCCAGCGCGTGTCCCCCATCCATCCATCCATCCATCCATCCATGTGCAGTTCTAATTAGAAAGGGGCTGTCACACAAAACTGCTGAAGGCCCTGCCTGGAGTTACTCAGGCCCCATGCCTGTGTGGGTTTTCTGTGGGCAAGCCCAACTGTGGGCTGGCTCAGAGAAAACCCACATAGGGGCCCCAAAGTAAAAATTGCTGTGGGCCCCGTATGGGCTAACGCGCATGAGCCCAACATGGGATTAGTGTGGGGTTGCCCTGTCCACACTGGCCCACAGTAAACCCACACCTGCCCATGCGGGGCCCAAATGGGCATGTTTGCTGGGGCCTTGCTATGTGGTTGCTAGAGTGTGGCTAGGTTTTGCTAGGGTGCTTCTAGGTGGTTGCTATGGTGTCATAGGCATGGCTAGGTATTGCTATGGTGTTAGTAACTGGTTTCTAGGTGGTTGCTATGTATTTATAGCTGATTGCTAGGGGTAGCTAGGGTCTCAGTAGGTGTTGCTACGGTGTTGGTAGCTGGTTGCTAGGTGATTGCTATGGTGTCTGAAGGTGTTGCTAGGGTGTTGGTAGCTGGTTTCTAAGGTGTTGCTAGGTGGTTGCTAGGGTGTTGGTAGCTGGTTGCTAGGCATTGCCAGGTGGTTACCAGGGTGTTTCTATATGGTCGCTAAGCTGTCAGTAGGCATTGCTAGGGTGTTACAAGCTGGTTTCTAGGTGGTTGCTAGGCATTGCTAGGTGGTTGCTAGGGTGTTGCTATGTAGTTGCTAGGATATGCTAGGTAGTTTCACGTCTGTGTGGATCGTTGTGTTTGTGGATCGGGCAGGAGCTTTGCTTCTACTTATTATCGGCCTATTCATTGCAATGAAAAGGCCCATATTACTCTTCACCTGGTTTTCAGTTCCAGTAGTTAGGTATAGGCTAACAATAGCGAAAGTTAGCATTTAATGCATTCCTAAGGGATTTTTAGTGTATTTGATCGTGAATAGCATCGCCATGGTAACGTGAAATGCCAGCAAAAGTAATAGCACACCTCACTCCATCGAGGATTAGTTTTTGATGTATATACATTGCCTGGGTGCACGCTATGGTATGACCCGCATTTATTGGCGAAATTAACAGAATAATAATAATAATAATAATAATAAAAATAGATTTTGGGATAAAATTATACAGGATCTATAAGGTGTACTGAGGCATTTCTCCTGCGGTGTTGCTATCAGTGTGTGAAGAGTGGGAGAAGAGGGTTCCATTGACAATCCAACACAATGGGCAGCACATTGAACACATATAAGTGGTCAGAAACTTGTAAATAACTCATGAAAGAATAAAGTTACGTTAAAACCAAGCACACCATTGTTTTTCT
>JAODJX010000235.1:0-13295 GCA_026776945.1 Isichthys henryi
ATTGCTTCCGGGATAGGCTCCGGACCCCCCGTGACCCAGTAGGATAAGCGGTTTGGAAAATGGATGGATGGATGTTAAAGTCCTCATTAGAATAGAAGTTTTACGAGGTACATTTGGGAGATGAAGGGTAGTGTCTAAAGTAAACTTCATTCTTGTTTTATTTTCTGATTGGAAAATTCTGATTTGAGGCATTACACAATTTTTATCACTCTTTTGAGAAGTAATACATTTTAGGAAGGCTGTATCTTGCTGTATGTAAAGCAAGATACAGTTAGAAACACATAAAAAGATGATATTTGTATATGATTAAAATGGAAGAGTACTGCAAAGGTTATCATTATGTTTCATATTATTCATATGATTGCCCAGACAAAAGTTCCCACAACCCAGGGCACCAGGTTAGAGTGTTACAATGTTTCTGGAGATGCAGTCATCACTGCCTTGTAACAGTGAAGCCTGGCCTTGCAGACTTCATTGTGACTGCATGTCCATGAGAAGCAGTAACGGTGCAACAATTCTCACACTTAATTCCCTTCTAAGCCCTAAAGTCTTGTTGTCTTTGGCTCCTGATCCTTGTCCGTTTCCTTTCTGCCATGTAGAAGTATGATTCTGACTTGCTTGTCTTACTAACCACAGCTGCATGCCCTTGATGTCGAATTCTGGTTCTCTTGCTTGTTCCCTGCTCCTCCAGGTCCTGATTCCTGGTTCTTTAACTTGTCAGACTGGCCGTTCACTTTTTCTCCTAATGTCCTTCTCAGAACACAGATAGGACCAGATGGGAGGCAGATTGCAGTGGCTATTAAGCACTTTGGTGTTTGTCCAAACAGAAGACTAAGCTTCAGAAACAATTACAGAATTGCCAATTACATTACAACATTTTCATAATGTTACAACAATAACAGTTTTACAGTTTTAATATTACATAACTGGAAGCCAAAAAGGGTGTTTGTTTGAACGAGGGGTGAATCCAACTAAATACACTCACCGTGGAAACCACTCAAAAATGTGAAATTAAGCATTTAAAATTACATTTAACAAGCATAATGCATCGTTAATTTCAGGAGTATTGTTGAATGCCATCCTTGGGAATTTCACGAGCACTGTGAAGAGGGAAAACGAATTGAAGTTTGTTATGTATTCCGCGGTACGTTGAGCCGGTCTGCCAATGCTAACGTGCTAATGTGCCTGGTGCCATTATCCGGCTCACCTTCTGATGGTTCCCCTCTTCCTTGCAGCATGACTCCACGCTCATCACCCTCCAGGCCGCCCTTGACATCTACAGCGGCCGCCTGCCGCCTTATGCTGCATGTCAGCTCTTTGAGTTTTACCAGGAGAAAAATGGGTTTGTAATGTCTCAAGAAAACAAAAATACAGTACTGGAGTTACGGGTGTATGTGTAGCTTTATTATTTAATACATTATCCATCAATGTTCTGTAACCACTTATCCAGTACAGGGTTGTCTTGAGCTTAGAGCCAACGTTGGGCAATGTAGAACGTGGGCAAGAAACACTTTATGGGATGGCAGTCCATTGTAGATTTATTATATTACCTGCTATGTTTTATCGTTATTATGCATTATTAACATATGGGCCCTAGTCTCTGGGAAACTTTCTACTCGCTCTTCACACAAAGCTTGTGGTATTGTGCCCCACTCTGAATCACTGCAAATCACGTAGCTGCTCTTGGTGTCACAGTACGGCTCGCTTTAGAACTCCATCTTGGCCTTTGCTCACGTGATGCAAGTGGAAGAAAATGTTTCATGACTCACTCAACCAAAATATCCCAAAGTGGCTCAATAATAGTCAGATCTGGTGACTGTGCAGACTCTCGGAGATGTTCGACTTCAGTTTCATATCAAACCACTCTGTCACCAGGTAAGCTGTGTGTATTGTTGCATTGTCATCGTCATACATGGCAACACCTTCGGGGTACAATTTTTGAACCAGTGGGTGAACATGGTCCACCAGAATGGTTCGGTAGTCCTTTGCAGTGTCTATCTAGAAGAAGTAGCTTACCTCGGAAATGCCATGATATTGCAGCCCAAACCATCACTGATCCATGTCCATGCTGCACTCAGGGTACGCGCAGTCCAGTTGGTAAGCAATTTGTTTGGGGCTTCCCCACACCATACAGTAACTCTCACTGGTATGGGAAAGACAGTGAAGCTGGACTCATCAGAGAACAATGCATGTTTCATATTGCCCACAACCAAAGATTTGCACTCCTGGCACTATTGAGATGAACATTTGGCATTGGCACAAGTGACCAGAGTTTTAGCTGTGGAGCTCCCGACGAACAGTTTTGGTGGAAACAGGAGAGTTGAGGTGCGCATTTAATTCTGCAGTGAGTTGGGCAGCTGTGATTTTACGTTTCTTGGATACAATCCGGGTTAGTGCACGGACATCCCATTCAGACAGCGTGAAACCTCAAACACGATTGGCCAGTGTTTCAGTTTCATTGTCCAACTCCTGAGTTTGTTGTATTTTAACAAAACACCTACTGTGTCTCCTCCATTACTAGGATGTACTCCATCTCCTTGTTTTACCGAAATGACTCAGCCCATGACCCCTACCCTACCCCTGTGCCCGGCTGTCCTGTAAACCCGTGTCCACTCATCAGTTTCACTGAGGTTATCAATGATGTCATTGCCCCAGACTGGGATTCAGAATGTGGACTGAAACAGACTGATTCTCACTCAGGTGAGACATAAATTGTGAATAATGTTTTAAGTAAACAGAGTAAGATTAATATCTATTTTTTTTTTTTTTTAACAAATGCGGTTTTATTTTAAACACTCGTAAATATATATTTTTTTGGGCTTTTTTCAGGAATTGTTGCAGTTCTGTCAGCCGTAGTGGCTGTCCTCATCATGGCACTGCTAGCTACCATAGTTTTTTCTATCTACAGGAGAAGATGTTGAGGTTCTAAGTGAACAGCTACCAACCGGTATCTTCTTTTGTGTTGTCATGACACTGTAACTTTTGATTGTATCATTACAGATTAATGGCAATGTTGTGTAAATATTTCGGCTGACTAATACAGTCCGATTGTGAGTAATTCATGGAGAAATGAGCCAGGGTTAGGGAAGAAAACAGATGTTATCACTGTGAATGCAGAGAGTCTTCTGTGCTACTTCTGATCAGAAATGTAACGTTGAAGTGTGACTTGAGTTTGCAGCCCTTGATCCATATATATATACAGTATATATCGCTTACAAAAGAAAACTGTTTACTAGACATTTAGCAACAAAAACCTTATTCTTAAGAGAACGTTTTAGATGAACGGTGCTTGTGAGATTTAATTTTAATGAACGTGTCATACAAGAGAAACAAAACTACATGCCCTTGTGTTCAGGGCAAAATGTTCTGATTGAGGAAAGAAAATGATGTGCACTACTTTTTAAAATACCACACGTGTAGCAAAAATTGCATTTTGATCAAAATGTCCGTCAGGTTGCACCCTGTCCAGGCTTTGGGAATCAGCAGGTTCTACTTTGTGATACATGGCTGCTTATTTGATTAAAAAAATGAATATATCACTAATACATTGGCATATGTGATTTATTTAGACCAGTGTTTCCCAATCTGGTCCTCAGGGACCCGCAGACAATCCACCTTTCCCCCAGAAAAAGTGTGGACTGTCTGGCAGGGAGCTGGGCAGGGAGGGAGGGAAAACGTGGACTGTTGTGGGCCCCCCAGGACTGGATTGGGAAACACTGCCATAGTCTATTGCATTGCTATTAACCAAACTGACCTCATGCAAAAAAAAATAATATGTTAATGGTCACTGTTATTTAACCCGACTTATTTGCGTAAATAGGAATTTAAGTAAGAGAAAACCTTTGCGGTGATAACATTTTCTGGAAATAAGTAATAACATTTTTATTACTCCCACGGTTCAGACTCGTATTTACTTCTCCCCCTGCGTAGCTCTGCCTTCTGTGTCACTTTGATACTTAAACACTTGATTCAGTTATTTATACCAGCTGTAGATAGTGCAGTGTATAGTATAGTATAGTATAGTATAGTATAGTGTAGGGCTGGACAATATGGCTGAAAAAAATTAGGTCACTGTATCAATATTCAATATGTATCGATATTATTAAAATATCTCTAAAATACTTTTAAAAAGTCAGGACAGAAAGTCAGAATGAATTATGGTTTTATTTATTCACAGCAATGTTTCCCAACTGTACAACATAAGAAGTTCCAAACAGTATCACATAAAAAAACTCTTAATTCTTAGAAAAAAGTCAAATTGACTAAATACCCAAATGCCTATAATGTACTCAAATATACTCAGTGACAAAAAGGTGAAGCACCCAAAAGTAATGGTCCGATTTGGATGCAGTTTGGTACACATGCAGACCAGCAATGGGTATATAAATGATTTGATTTGCAAGGAACTGGCATGTCTAGTCACCAGACACATTAGATACATTAGACAGCATTACTAGCACTTGATGGAGTTTGATAGGAGTTGCATTGTGGGTTCGCATGAGGCTGGGTGATCGTATCGTGCAATTATGCCACAGTTGCCTGATGTTGGAACCAGTGGGCACATGAGGGCACCCACACATGTCGTGAAGGTTCCGGTCACCCAAGACAGACCACACCAAGGGAGAATCATCATATTGTATGCCAGGCATTACAGAACCCCATGACATCTATGCCCACCATCCGAACACAGGTATTGGATTCTCTACAACACTCCATTTCAACAGCCTATATCATCCCAGCACCGTGTCTTGATGACTGGCATGAGCCAGACTATGGGTTCTCTGCCCCAAGTGTAGACTGCTGCTACCACCACTCAGAGATGGCTGCGTTTAGAGTGGTACCATAGCTGGGAGGCTTGAACTGATGACAAGGGGCGTTGCACCATGATCAGCGATGAATATCGGCTCTGCATCACCATGGATGACCCTTGTGTGCAAATGGTGGTGCTAAGGGGAGAGGACCAATCCTGCCAATGTTGTGGAGAGACAAGAGACACACCAGCCTTACTCCTGGCATCATGGTGTGGGGAGCCATAGAGTATCATATCATGGTGTGGGGAGCCATAGGGTATGACATGGTGTGGGAGCCGTAGGGTATGATTTCATGGTGTGGGGAGCCTTAGGGTATGACATCATGGTGTGGGAGACATAGGGTATGATATCGTGGTGTGGGGAGCCTTAGGGTATGACATCATGGTGTGGGAGACATAGGGTATGACATCATGGTGTGGGGAGCCATAGGGTATGACTTCAGGTCATCTCTGGTAGCGATTTGGGGGACCCTAATGACACAGTGCTTTGTCAGTGACATCGTCCATCCACATGTCTTACCCTTCCTGAGACAGCACCCTGGTACAGTCTTTCAATAAGACAACACCTGTCCACACATAGTATGTGTGTCTTTTGACTGCCTGCGTCATGCTGAGGCCGTCTGTGGCCAGTCAGGTCCCCTGATCTTTCCCCAATCAAACATGTGTTGATACGTCATTTTTGACGTCAACTCAGACCCAGTGCCAATCTGCAGGATCTCGAGGGCCAGTTACAACAGCTGTGAGTCGACTTGCCGCAAAAGAGGATAGAAGGGCTGCACGACTCCCTTCCACACCATATTGGCGCATGTATCTAGGTCTGGGGGGTGGGGGTGGGAGCCACACTCTGCCTACATAGGACCAGCAGTTTGCCCGTACTGCCAATTCTGTTGTCCATTTCATTTGATATTATAATAATTGTGATACAGTCACATTACCTTTCACCATGTGCAGATTCAGTCTGGGTGCTTAATTTTTTTTTGTTACTGAGTGTATTTCAAGTATTTAACAATTACATTGTTCAGTTAAATGCTTATATTCAAAATAAGACATAACATTAATTTTTCAGTTCTGATTTGTTCCTCTGCTGCACTCTTTCACATGAACCAAAAATGAAAAATAAAAACTGAAATGTAATAGTATTTGTTGTTATTGTTCAAAGATAAATGTATGGAACCAAATTACAGACAGCACTGCAAACAAGTGTGTGTACTGTAAGCAAAAGCACATATGTATTGCAAACAAAACTGATGTATTGAGAAATTTTTTTCTTTGCCATATTTTGTAATAGTTATTTTCATTACATTTCACTTTTCCGGTGCTCATTATTTTATACGGTGCACATTTTGCATTTTTCAGTACTTTTTTCTCTTTCAGTTGTATTTTCCCTTGTGTTTCACTATCTGGCCTCTCTTTGACCATGGTATGGGTGGGTGGGGCGTTGTGGGGGTGTTTGTCTCTACCCGATCTGTGCCACCTGCCTGGTTTGTGCCTCGCACATCTGCACATGCGAATGTATATATACCGCGTTACATTTTCTGGCACTGCGTGATCTGTTCGTCCTGCCATTTTAAAGCAAGCGAAATAGTCTACATTCATCTACAATAAATAAAGTCTATATAACGATGCATCATCGCACCATGTTGTATGTAAAAATGCATGAAATATAAGATAAAAATTTGATACCACCCAGTCATAGTATGGTATAGTATAGTGTAACTGACTGTTTATTGTCATTATAACGATAAAGTCTTGAATCCACTGTTAGCCGAAATATTTTTGGATGACAATCTGAATATCAGTTTTTAAGGATGGGAGAACAATTAATTTGATATAAATAATTAATTGAAATGGTCACTTGATTTATTTAATTGATTTGACTTTTTAGGATGGAGCCTGCCTCAGAGGGTAACCCTTTTGCTTCATACATCTTGGTCTGTGGGTTTGACTCCCATGCCGGCTCTGAACATGCAGATCCTCCACGTTCACCCCATAGTTGTGTGGGCCTCTTCCAGATACCATGGTTAACTCCCACAGCTTAAATACAGGAGTGTTTTGGTAAATAGACGCCTCTAAATTGCCCGTAGTGTATGAGTGTTTGCCCTGTGATGGACTGGCATCCAGGACAAGCCTGGCCCTGTCCTGGGAAGTACTGCAAGCTCGCTGTGACCCTCTGCTGGACAAATATTTAGGGGAAATGGATGGATTTATTATTGTGGAAATCTTTTATTCCTAATGGGGCTAACTTTTTAATCTATTTGCCTGCATGTGTACTGTGGTAGCAAGGGATTAAGAGAGCTTACTGAAAGTAATACAAACACAAAAAGTTAAGATTTGAATAACAATTTATTTTATTTTTTTTTTTCATGTTGTAAATTAGCATTTAAAGTGAAGTCCGCCTTCTGTTTCCTTCATCTTTTTCTCCGGGTTTATCTTTCGTATTTTCTTTCACTTTTTCTCTATGGGGATAGCTGGAGATAAAAGAGAAAAATACTTACTTATTTAATATTGCAACATCTGATTTAGCTGCATTTGTTTGCTCATCAGACCTGGTTTTCATGCAGCTGTACTATAAAACATGAAATATCACGGCAACCATAACAACTGATAAATTAATGTCAAAAAATATTATTCTGTATCAGTTTTGTAACTGTTGTGTATTTATTCATACTGAGGCTCACCCTTAATAACTGCGCATCATGATGTTTCATATGCAGATTGCACTTTTATACATTTTATTAAGCCTTTATGTATCAATTTAGGCTGAGCAGCAAGTATAAGCCGGATAGCTAAGAAAGAAATAAAAGTTGCTTATTTAAGGGATAAACCATGATGAGGTCTGTGGTTATATGAAAATAATCAAAGACAACTAACCCTAACCCTCACCAAATTGATTATTTGTATATAACCGCACATCTTGAAGCGGATTATCTCGCTTATAGCATGGCTAACAAACAAAAAATATAATAGAATAAACCAATCAGTTAATTTTCAGAAGAAAATGATCAAAGTTAGGATTTAAATAATGTTCAATGTGGTCAATGTAACAATATTCGTCTAATAAGCGCTGAGAAGTGTAACTGCCGCACCAGCGATATTAGACAGAAGTATATCGGTTATCGATTGAAGTTTCTGAAGCAGAAATATGGAGATGCAAACAAAAAGGGTGTCCATTAATGTAACTGAGGAACAAAAATAATTCCATCTGCTCAGTTTTTGCTATTTTTCCCACACTTCCACATAACTGGTATTCTCTGAGGAATCCATGTTGTTAGGGTCGTAATCACATGATCAGAGGCTAGTTGACATTAAGTTTAAAGTGGCATTGCAGAGCAGTAAAGTTGACTTGTCAACTAGTCAACTAGTCTATGCAACCCCTAATGGGTAGAACATGTGGTCAGGCTACTCCCTGGAAGCAGCAAGTCTAAGTTACCATAGAAACAGTCAACAGTACTTCCATTTAGAAAACCAAGGAATATTATGCTGATACGAATGACTGCTTATTTATGAGTAAAAAGTCACACTGTACTTTATATTAATGTGTGGATAGTGTACATTAAGATAGAACAGTTATTAGGCTACCGGAATGACCTGTGTGGTTACATGAATATAATCAACACCCACCCACCCATCTTGGAACCAATAAAAAACTGGTATTTACCAAGGCCTTGGTATAAGATACTATTGTCAGTAAGTCACTATCTAAAGTGGATATAAGTGGGTTGTGCTTCAAATGGAATATGCTCTACTCCTAAATAACAGTCACGGCAGTACCTCGGATCTCCAGCTTGCACTCCACCTCATCCTGGCCAAGCTCATTGACAGCCCTGCAGCTGTACCTCCCCCCATCGAATGTGCTCGGCTTCCTGATGTTAAGGGTTAGCACGCCCTGGTTGTTCTGCATGATATATTTGGGGTCTTCTCCGATGATCATGTTATTCTTCATCCACATGATCTTGGGCTGGGAGAGGATAAAGATTGCGGGTACAAGATCTGTTTTATTCAGTACTTTTCGGTTTGGAGTGAGCGAGTAGCCAAGCCAGAACATTAACTCTAGTCCCCTGTGTCATGGGTTTTTAGTTTTCATGAAGAATTAAATAAATACAGGGTATTTAATATGTCTGCTGTGTTTTTGATAGAAATCAGGAATTAACATCTATTTCTCCAAGACACAAAATGTAAATGATTCCCCCAAATCAAAAAATCCACAGTGGGCCAGATTAATTTATGCCAATTCCAAATGGTTTAGGCCAGGCAGTGATTTACAATATATGCTTGACCCCGCCCACTATAGTTGATAAAGTTAATTCAGTACTATTCAACTGGAGAATTTTACGTCATTGTGAAGCCACCATCTCAAGTTAGTATAAAGGCCACTACTGGTTAAGACTTGTGCCTGAAATTGGAAGGTTGCCAATTAAGTCCCATAGCAGACTGGTGCTTTGGACTGAAACATCTGCTAAGCAATTAAATGTAAGTTAAAAGACTTGGAATATCAGTAATGCGCTGGAGACAGATTTGTTTAATAAATAAAAGCAAACAATTCAATGCAGGCGATTCTTACCTTGGGGTATCCACGCACAGAGCAGCTGATGGCAGTGCTGTAGCCTGCAATCACGGATCGATCCATAAGGGGTTGTGTAAACTTAGGTGAGCAGTTCATGTCTTTTTCCTTGAAGGAGACTGGGTGGTATTGCAAACCTATAAAAGAAGCCAGGATGGTGAACTGCAAATCTGTGCGATGGTTCCTTAAAAATACTACCCAATACAATACTTGCATATAAGTGAGCTGCGTACCTGTCTTAGCAATGACGGCACTGCCCTTGCTTATTCCGGCCGATTCGCTAAGTCCACAGTAGTTCTCACTAAAGACACGGAAGATGTACTCATTTCCCATGACGAGGTCAGACACGGTGCAGTTGGCGCGTCGGTTATGCTCATAGACAGTGAACCACTCCTGGAGAGTAGAGGATTAAAACGAAGTGAACGACATACTTCCAGACTTAAGGTCACCCGACACGTCCCTTCTGCACTCACATACGGAATATCCATCAATATTTTATTACTCTTTATTTAATTTATGTCTCTGAATGAGCTTCATTATTATGTCATTCTCTTTTCGTTACTGGGAAACTGTTAATGGCAGCATGGACTCCCCCACCCCCAATCTGAACGAAGTGGGGGGGGGGCATAGGGGGCCTTCAGAAGGAATAAAGTCAGATCCACGTGTCTGTTTGCTCCTGAAAAACTCTTTTTTTCTAAATTGTTGAAGCATGCTCACTTCACGATACACTTTAATGCCATTATGTAGATATAAAACTGCCCATAGTGTATCTAAGGTTTTTTGCGTCACCTAAAATCACATTTTTGCTTTAAAAACATGGATATCATTCAGGCTTTTATTAAGGAATTATATTGGTTTGCATTGCAAATTTTGTAGGTAATTTGTGTCATGATTTTTCATCCCTGCATTCTTAATGCTGCCCTCCCCCGCTCCCCCCCATTCCGCAGTTCCTGAACAGCTGCCATATGATGAGATCTCACCATAGTCTTTTTGTCGGCTTTCTGTATCGTGTAGCCAGTGATCTCACAGTTGCCACTATCTTTGGGGGGCTGCCATTCCAGTGCAGCGTTAAAGCCCCAAACATCCAAGATCTTCACTGCCATGGGTGGACCAGGCTTGTCTGAGGGTTAATGTTGAGCACAACATATGAGCTATTGCTGAGACTCTCACAGCATCACAACGAGTCCATACATCTGCTGCATCTTTGCTTCTACCATTAATCATTCAGACAGAGACACTGACCTACTATCTGTATTTCAATGCTGGCCAAGTCCTGCATGTTCTCAATCTGCAGGCAGAGCGTGTATTTCCCAGTGTGATCCCGCTCAGCGGCACGGATGAAGAGGATGGAGTCAACAAAGGAATTGCGGACGCTGACCTTCTTCACATCTATGGGTTGACCATCTTTAGTCCATACTGCCACTGGGCGAGGCTTCCCCTGGAATGCACAGCACAGAGACAGTGACCGTCTGAAAGGCTGCACTGACCGTGCTCTATTATTACTCACCAGAGAAGCCACTGACCTGGAAGGGAATCACTAGGTTGATAGTTTCACCCACTTTACGAATGTACTTGGTTCTCAGTTGACGTGGGAGCCGGATCCTGGGATGCTCTGTAGCAGAGAATGATATTGGATGATTTACATTTCTGATGAGATTAAGCTTTATTTGTCATTTGCAAGTACATTAAAATGTTTATTAGAATGCACAAATCTAAACGTTTGAGACAAACACACACAGACACAGATACAGTGGGGGGGGGGTAAGAGTCTAATGGAGATGACTATATTGCCGGTTCTCAAACCTGTAACTTTCCAATCACAGTCACAGAGGCCTCATCAGCGGAGTCACCACCAAAACTACCACCCATGACACAATGAGAGCAAACAATACTGTAATACACAAAAGAAAGTGCCTGAAAAAAATCACCCATAATCTCTCGGATGGTGACAGGCTGATCGAGCAGTGCGGGTGGGCTCTGGCCTGCCATGTTAACAGCCACCACCCTGAAGTTCATCCTCTCTCCCGTTGTCAGGCCTCGCACTGTGTAGCTGTTCTTCACCACTAGGTCCTTATTGGCTCGCACCCACTCTGTTTCTAAGAGACCAGGCAGGCAGACATGAGACAGATGATTTGACACCATGGAAACAGAGGATACAGTAGCAACTGCTGAATAAAGGCATGGAATAGAGAAGTGAAAGTCACCTGTGAAAGTAACAGACTGCACAGTTTGAAAACAGCCATATCTGTACTAGAGCAGCATCTTAATGACACAAATGCACGTTTGGTTGATCATGCCATAGCAAACACCGGAGGAGACTGTATTCATGCATTAATGTTGAAGAATATTATTTCCTGGAGCTCAATATAAACTCACAGTGAATCTCAAAAACACAAAGATTTCTTGCCATCTTTGACATTCCATCCATCTGTTCATCTTACACCTTTCATTATATGTCTTTGGGCCACATTGGTTTTTCACCATAGGTCCATGGTATAATATGTTAAAAGACACACAGAACATATCGGGACCTGAATCCTCAATTACATAATAATCCTGATCCATATTGACTGTGATGTTTTTTGCTGCTTCTTTGGACTGTATTTCTTATGAATAGTTAAGAACATCTGCAAAATCATGCAAAATAATTTTTGCATTTAATTTTTTCAGGACCACTGCAGTTTAAAAGCTTAGAGTTTAGATGCTTATTTGTTACTTCATGTCTATTTTGAATTTACTGACTAAATTATATAAATACATATAAATATAACAATGAATTATCATCTAATCATTTATTGCAGGTTAGTAATTTATAATATATATATAGCAACAATGAATTTGTTGCACACTAGCTGTGGGCATTATAACTCAGTTTTTTTTCCTTGAGAAATTATGTGGAATAGCTATAATGACCCGGGTAAAAATACTTCATTTTGCTGCATTTTGGGTTCACATTTTATTCAGAGCACAGTGATTGCCGTGATTTTTCAAACCTGCCAGCCACTTACTATAATCAATGTGTTTTCTGAAACAACATGCACTGGGAACACAAATAGTAAAACTAGCTCATATTATGAATGCTTCCAAATGGCAATGAAAAGCATTAAATATCAAAAGAAATCTATAAAAAGGTATGGCAATATCACAGGAAAGGCAGAATATCTTTTTTTATAAATGGTACATGTTTGAATATGGAATAAAACTGGAAATGTGTCACTTTCAAATGAAAACCTAGATATGTCATGTATCTCAAAACAGCAGGAAGTGTCTCATTCTACACCATGCAGCCATAAAATAGAAACAGTATTTTCTAGTGGAGTACAAGCTGCAAATTAAACAGTTCTTTAAACTGAATAATTGTAAAATTTATAACCAGCACTTATTTAAATGTGCCCCTTGCCAGTGATGATGTGCTTAAACTAATGGTCAAAAGAACTGCGTTTTTCTTCACCTCATTTTCACTGAACAAATCCGGCTCTCATCAGGCACTTGGGATTGAGAAGTTAATGTTGTTTAGTCATACTTGTTTCTCTGTTTTGTGGTATTAGCTGGTTTGTTCTCTCTCTCTATCTGTCTTCCCTTCTCCCAAGATTGTGAGCAGTGCTGCGTTTGTGTGGACTGTGTACTGTCGACAGGAGGTGCATTAATGGGTGGTTACCTTGTGCGCTAACGCCTCCCTCGCTGTGCATAATAATGTGTAGTAGGGTGGTCTGTGCTAATGTATTCTATACTGTATCGGGGTGCTTGGTTTTATGTATTGTGATCTTATTGCCAGGAGGAAAGCACCATTTTCTGCCAATCTCCTGTATCTCCCCTCTTCATCACCTGCATCTGTGTATACATGTACATACAGTTGCAAGAAAAAGTATGTGAACCCTTTGGAATTATACAGATTTCTGCACAGATAGGTCATAAAATGTGATC
>JAODJX010000236.1:0-13218 GCA_026776945.1 Isichthys henryi
TGCGATGGGCTGGCCCCCCATCCTGGGTTGTTCCCTGCCTCGTGCCCATTGCTTCCGGGATAGGCTCTGGACTCCCCACAACCCAGAAGGGTAAGTGGTTTGGAAAATGGATGGATGGATGTTATCATCTGACTAGTAGACCAGCGTGGAAGAATAAGTGAAGACCTTTTTGAACCCATTTTTGAAAACAAAAAACACAAGTAATCAGAGGTGGGTCAGTGCCTGGGTGTATCTGTCGGCCCATTAATAGTTACGAAATAACTATGCCACAAATCATTAGCGTAACATAACATACTGTTAAAGACAGCTAATTTTCCACAAGTCAAATCAGCAGCGGACTGATGCTAATTTTACTTTGCTATGGGAACTTTGTTATGCCTCAGGAAAACTACACAGTGGGAGTCTGCTCAAATATCTGATTTTAATATTTTTTTTCCAGCCTGCATAGAGAAGTTGCAAATATTGTTAGCTGAGAATTTCATGCTTATCTTTTAAAATTCACTTCTCAGTGAATCTTTGCTGAATAACTGACAAGGAATATCAATGGATGTACTGTATAGAAGGAAGAATGGAAAAGGAAATCCAGAAATTCAAAAACGGAGCCCACTGCATCTGCTGCAGTGGGCTGCAGTATTTCTCTTCTTCTTATACATAAGTGCAAACGTGTAAACATCTTCTGACAGTAAGACAGAATGCAGTTTTTTGCAGGTACTGTGTAGGAAAAGCTGAGAGTTAAAGAAGCACAGACTCTGCTGGGTTGACATGTACTTAAGCTAGAGAAAATGCACTTCGGTGAAATGTCAGCTCATCCCGGTAGCCCCAGTTCCCCTAATGTCTGAAGTTTGCCCTCCTTGTCTTCAGCTTCATTTTTCAACATGCCACAACACACTGAGGAAGGAGGACGATTCTCTAGACCCTTCAGCCTTGAAATGAAACCGTGTCGCAGGACACATTAAGCGTTTCGGCAACAGTAAATGACATATTGCAGCTGTTCGTCGCTGATCATGTCGATGAGCCTTACAGCCTTCAAATGAATTCAGGCACAACCAGACTTTGAGATTCACACATTAAACAGATGGCTGTTGGACATTAAGTCAAGGGCCAGTAACCACTACATGTTAATATCACAGTCATCAGCAATCGTGTGGAAGGATACCTTAACGACTGACTACCTTAACGAATATGTGGACTGTCTGCGGATGCCTGAGTACCAGCTTGGGAAACTGCCATGAGGCATTTGTTCGTTTGTAGCCCATTAAGAATTTGTTCTGTTTAGCTAACAATGCAAACAAAATACAGCTGTGGAAAAAATGAAGAAACCACAACACAATTTTTTGTTTCACTCATTTCTCAATTTATAGGAGCGAGTTTGTGAATAATATGTATTTTTTTGCAAACTGCACCCTCGTTCTTCTCTGTTCCACACTGATGAAGGGCTTCTTCCTTGCTTTATGAGTTCTGCTTTCAATGCTGGAAAATAGTATTGAAAGACTGTGATTCTGTATCAGGGAATAGGTCTCCCTATAGTGCTGATTGGGGAGCTCCTCAGGCATGAGACCAGAAGGAAAATATTCTCTTATGAAAAAGAAGGCGTCTTATGAACTTATTTTGTCTGCCTGAAATCTAACTTCCACAGGGGGGTGGGATCGTGTAGTTCAGATTCAACTGTATTTCAGTCCAGCCAGTTGGATCACCATTGCTTTGCTAATCTCTAACCCCACTACACATGCCTTGGGTGGTATCTAATGCTTAATACGGTCATATTGTCCATACTGAATATTGTGGTATAGGCCATTTTGACAGTGTTTTCAAAGGCAACACTATTCCCCCACGATAAAGTTAACCGAGCTAGAGGGGATAAATTTTACTGAACAAAAAAATACCAGTGTATACCATGCTACTGTAATAGCAGCCAATCCCACCCAGCACACTCAGAGTATAGTGTTATGGGGGAGCCTACAGCCTATACCAGGCACCGTGGATGGACTGTCCATCGCTCACTCAATTACCCACTCATTCACAATTAGCCAAACTGCATGTTATGAGACTCTGAGACAGAATGCACATAGAAGGAGAACATGAAAATTCCACATGGACATGTGAGGTACCAGTGCTACCCACAGAGTCACCATGCCAACCAGACCCACCCAAATGTTTAAAAAATAATTTCAAAATCGATATTAAAAACTAGCCCTGTGTAAGTGGACAATGGCAACAATCTAGATCAGGGACGGCCAATCATATCCGGAAAGGGCCGGTGTATATGCGGGTTTTCACTGCAGCTCCCTAATTATATTACTGATTAGAGGACTGATTGGCTGAGGAGTCCTCACACCTGGGTGTGAACAGCTGACCTAAAGGTTATCCCAAAAACCCGCATAAACACCGGCCACCGCTGATCTAGATGCTTACGGTCTTTGTGGAAATCTATAGGGAAATTTTAATTCATTTGCTTTCAATCCATGCCAACTGACAAAGCACTGAAGTGAGATGTCAGCATGACCATATACATGATAGAACAATGACGACGAAGATGACAGACTGCATGCAGACACGTTATTGTTTTTAAGATGAAGATGTAGGTTAAAGTATCACACATGTTGATACAGACGCACGTAATAATTTGAGCCCAAACACGCATTATCACAGGTTTTAAACGGCACTTGAATAATAAACTGACACAGTAAAATCACGTTTTCATTATTTTACTGTCACCTCACAGAAGGAGCAAAATTCACAGGACAGGATTAATTGTGTCTCAATAAAATTATGAACCACAACATGTCTATACTCTATTATTATGATTAAAATTGATTGGTTAATTAGTTGCTGCCTGGTTTAAGAAGTTAGCCTCTGATGTAATAACCACAGAGAAAGGTCATTCATGAAAATAATTTAAAAAACAGAATGAATTCTGCAACATAATGTAACGTCGTGACGACAATAATATCTGACAAGCTGACTGCGCAGATATGTATGGAGAATATCCACAGTAACCTAATTGCAGATTCCCAGACAGAATTTCATAAATCATTCGCTTTAAAACATTTCCAAAACAATGGGTAGATTAAACTGATTCTTTTAAGAAGCCTGTGCAGATAAAACTTGTTGGAAGAAATTACGAGTTGCCTAATGAAATTATTAAAACAAGTTGAAGTGGGCTGAATGCGGAAAACATTCTAAACAAAGTTAATTCACAGATCGGTGGATGGAACAGTTTCCAAATACAAAACCGACAGCAAATTGTCTTGGTGCGGGTGGGAAAAGGTGACAATCCACTTAAAGCTCCAAGACAAATGAAGTTTATTGGGGTAACTAAACACACCGGGTAAGCTACAAAAATATCCAGAGAGAGAGAGAGAGAGAGAGAGAGACTGGGAGTTACCATTCAAAGAATCAAACGCTCAACCTGTTGAGCCATGCAACAGTCAAGGAAAAGGTAAAAGCACGCTGGGGCTGAAAGACCAGAGACCGGGAGGAGAACAGGATGGCCAGCAACACCTGCTGACCAGACGGGGAGGAGACACAAAGGGCGGGGTCATATGGGCACCAATTCTGACGGCAAACTGTCAAACAGCGCAGCGGACTGCAAACCTTATTAGGGTATTTATCCATGGCGGCAGTAAATGTGGAAACAGAATAATCGGATTTAAGTTTTTTTTATGTATGAATAGTTTGAGGCACAAAATTTAGCGATTTTTCTTAATATGCTATAGATAATACAAATTCCCAGTAATTCCACTTTATACCCAAAACTTAACAAAAATGATCAAAAGTGTCTCATTAAACGATTCTGTGACCATCGTATTTATTCTTCCTATTTTTAGTGTAGTACTTTTATAGCAGTGTGTGACAAACAATATAGGCCTACGTACATAAGATGCACATATCACCCAATATGCGATGTACTTCTGATTAAAGGCAAATATGTTACTTTTATGTGTTTTAATGAAATGATTTTTCAGAAATGAAAATTTCACTAGATAATAAGTTTCACTGTAATTACTGCAACATCTCGGGCTAGCATAAAGACAGATCGGTAGTTATGGCCCTCCTTTAATAATTAAAAGCCCTAAAAAAGGAGTTAAATACGAAAGCCAATTAATTGTATCACTCGGTACGTCGTGAGCTACTTCTCTTTACTCGATCTAATATCACGTATTCACAATAAAACACTTTATCGTGCAAATTTAAAGTTGGATAAAATAATGCCATGACGAAAACGAACACTGTTAATATAAAATCACCCGTTAGGATAAAACAATCTGTAAAAAACCTAGTAATAATTAATTGTTTGTTGGGTGAACTAAATGCAAGGATAACAATCCTAAAAATGTCAACAGGTAGCTTTTGCATGTGGATGTCTTGTTTCAGTGGACTTCCAGTATGTTTGTAGGCTAGACATAACGTAAAGTCCAGGGTCATTTTCAACTTATTAAAGCAATGCTTATACGATTCTGTTATACTGCAGTATAATCCGAGCCTACCTACCTGCAACACGATCTTGGAGCTAAGCAGGGACACGATGGTGGTGCAGATGTTCTCGCCGTCCATGTTCTGTTGCCCCATGGTAAAGAGCATCGGTGCGGCCAGGATAAAGGACAAGATCCACATTCCGCTTATCAGTTTCTTAGTGCGGCTCTTGGACATAATACTCTTTGCTTTAAAAGGATGGCAGATTGCCATGTAACGCTCGACGCTCAAACTGGCGATGTTAAGCACGGTCGCGTAGGAGCAGCCGTCTCGTAAGAAGTAGTAACCCTTGCAAACTGCTTCTCCAAACGCCCATGGGTGGTGCACCCATATGAAGTTGTACAGCTCAATGGGCATGCAGAGGATCAAGATGAGGAGGTCGGAAACAGCCAGGCTGCCCAGGTGGTAATGCACAGTGCTCTGCAGGTTCTGTAAGGATTTCTTCCGCACTAAAGTATACAGCGTGATGGAATTCCCCAGACAACCGACCAAAAACAGCACTATGTATATCACGGTGATCAGTACCTTTGAGTATATATCTGTGTTAACATCCAAACTGGACTCGAGGTCTCGATGGCTGCTGTTGTCATGCAGCGAATATGAGAGATTCCCAGGCGCCATGGAGTGTCGCGTTGAAACGCCGAAGTCAATGAAGTTGTGTCCTATCACTGTGGCATCTTCTGATAAAGATCACAAATAAAACGTGCGCGTCACATCTACTATAAATGCACGTGAATGGAGAGCTGTCCGCCAGCCCCTACAGATACAGATGTGAAGTAGAGATGATGGGATTGTGCATCAAAGCATAGAGGAACCGAAAGAGATACAGTAGAGCAGCCCGTCAGCGCTCAGTATGCGCGCGCTCGGAGAAGTCACGCTGGTTTTATTTTGCTCAGCGGAGGCGTGTTGGAGACCAAACCCTTAATACTGACGCAGATTCTTTTTGTATTATAACATGTAATTGTATTTTTAGCTATCTCTGGGTTTTTTTTAGCAATCTTTTCAAAGATTTTTCATAGATGATTTTAATCAAGTCAATGGAAACCGGAACAGTTTGTAATTATTTCATTGTGGGTTTTGCTGTTGTTTAGAAGTCAGTATATTGCAGCAATAAAGAATACAAGATACAGTCACATATGCATATCAAATAAGCTCTGTCTTACAATACAATTTATTAATGACAATATGTCAGTAGCTGTTTGATTATTTTAGATAAATTAATCTTAAGGTTTTCCGATTATTTTTGAATTCGACTGATCTAAGCCCAGTTATTCATTCATACTCACACACACACACACAGACACACACACACACACACATACTGGACTTGGAAAATAGTCGATGTTTGTGTGTGTCTGAAGGATGCATGAATGGTAGTTCTTCGATATTTAATAAACCATTTTATTGTTCCCCAGGAAATATGATGAAGTCTATCTTTTATCTTTGATTGATGTGCCGTGCAATTTAATTTCAGATCATCAGATGGCATGGATTCTGATTCATCATTAAGAATTGATGAGCCATAAAGAAAGAAGTTGAGGTTTTAGTGGGCAATGTTACGCGGTTCACCGAACACCGTAGAGTTCCTATGCACACTGAAACCATCGATGCACGTGCTGGTTAGTATAAATCGTCAGAGAAAGTGATGAATGATAATTTTGCGGCGATAGAGTACAGATAATCCTTGCATTCATTTTTCCAAGAACTGTTGCAATATCTAAATGATTTCGAAATGTAAATAAAACAATGTCTTGCTGATTTTTTTTTGTCATAAAAATATTTTAAATTATAATAATCATTATTATAGTTACTGTGAGCAAAAAAGAGGATATGGAATGTGATGAAACCAGTCTTTTCCAGTAATATGCTGTCAAAGTTCTGCTTTTCTGATTCATGCAACCTAACTGGGCATCTTTCTGGCCTACAGGGAAGGGAACGGCTCACAGAGGATGATCTTCTGTTTTAGTGTTATGTTGCAACCCAAACAACACTGAAATTAAACTGTTTCAGAGATGACAACTTAAAGCGAGGAATAACAGATTCCAAGGAATGTAAAATGTCTTTATGCATAAGGCATCAAACACACATTTGTTTATTTATTTGGTTATTTTCTTGTCTTTAATTTTCTGCCAAATGATTTTGCTCTTAAACAAGTTATATATCTATGTCAATAACAATTCAGCCGTTTGCTCTATTTTTAAGTAACTGTGATTTTTATCTCAATGATATGATTTGTTCAAAAATTTCCCACTCTGAATTTTTTCATATCGTCATCATGTGTGTCAAGAAATCTTGGAGACACTGGAGATACCTGCTGCTTTTCTTTATTAGTCTTTAGTCTTTATTTCCTCACATGTGATCAAAACGCTGCCGTGAGTCTAATACTTACACAGTGCGACACAAGCTGAATTGTGGCATTTGCCCTTAGAGCATGAATGAAAACCAGCATACAGATTGTGTTTCCAGGGCCGGGGCTGAAAACCAGTACGGGCTAAATGTCACGGGTCATATTGTGTATCTTCCAACTGCTCATCGTGGTCAGGGATGGTCATGGATGTCCGTAACATGCTGAAAGAAAACATCCAAAGACATGCTATTGATTACTAATTGAAAAGCAAATTTCCAGAATCCAGACCAAAATTTTGTTTCAACCAACCAGTTGAGTATAAAGAGTCAAAGTCACAGGGTACTCAACTGGTTGGTTGAAACAGAATCTTGGTCTGGATTTTGATTTTCTGAATCTGAACTACCCACCTGTCTGGTGTTTGTACATGTGCTCTTTGATGACTCTCCAGATGAACCCCTGTCCAGTTTTGCCCTGTGCTACCTGGGATAAGATTCAAGTCTCCCACATCTCTGACCATGATGACCAGTTGAAAGATGGATGGGAGCTAAAATTTGAAACTGTTTTTCCTCCATTACATGGATTTCATTACTTCATTGAGTGGATACAGCAGCAAATCTGTCAGTCTAAGAGGACACTGCGCAAGGAGAAGAGAAACAGACATTTGTAAATGCAGAAAACCACTCACTGGCATAAGGAGAATCATGCAGAAACACAACACACACATATAGACGTACACTAACCCATGCAAGAGCATCTACTGTATGGTGCAGTAAGAGGTGCAGTTTGCATTACATTAGGCATCAATGGATGCAAATGCAAGAAACATTTAGCAGTAGGAGCCCCTAATGGACAGAGTAAATTCTGCAGAGATGGACAATATTTGTTAATGACCTAAGCCTGAAAGAGCAAAGTAATTAGATAGAAAAAAAATCATAAATACAGAGAAGCAATGGGATGTTAGTGACGTCGTTTCCCTGGTGCCAGATATCAAACGTGTTTTTTTTTTTTAGTGGTGATGCTTCATAGGGGATGGAGTTTTGTTCCCTTTGGGAAGACAAGCAGAACATATTATTGAAATAAGGCTTGTTTGATTGTTTTTTTATTTTCTCTGTCACAGCTTCAAAATTAGATTGTGAGATCTGGACAGTATAAGTACATACACAGAAATTTTGTACACCTGTAACATATGAAAATATTCTGACAAATTACGAAGGTTGGGATATAATTCAGAACCAGCTATCAATGATATGTTCAAAGCCTGAAAAATTCAAGTCAAGGAACAGGTACAGGCTGGTAGACAAACACTGATGTTTGGTGTGTAATTTTTACACACACGGGTGTCGTTAGTTCTGGTGTGAGTGCCTATGATTGCATTGTGTGTTCAGTGTTAGTGTGTCAACAGATCTTTTCAGCCTGCTGAGCATATCTACAAAATATTACATCTAAGTTTGCATAAACGATTAAGTCAAGGTACTCTGAATTTGCTTTGGTGAAGTATGCAGTTTTCCCAGAACATTCCCAGAGGAAATTTATATAGGGACATTCCCACCCACTTCTTCACCACCAAGTTGTTGATACATTACAACATTCTTTACCTCACAGTATTAGCTTTTAACACTTGGTTTTGGAAGCAGCTGTTTATGAATATTCATTCACACTTTCTTCTTTGGTTGTAATTTAATCGTTTCCTTCTTTGGTTAATCTGTAGCTGAAGAAGCTTCATGGCTGATTACATTGAATCAAAACATGTAACACATCTCATACGTTCATGCATATTTGATGTCATGAGGAACCACGAATATCATCTTCACCAGAACTCATTAGAGTCAAAGAAAGAGTTTATTGTATTTTAATACAACAAAGAACCTTATTCGGTGTGATGGGTTATTGCATTAAATTTATGTAATTTCTATCTTTAGTTCTTGTCTTCCTGAGTAGGTGCTTGGTGCTGGACACAGCACAGAGCAGTGATGTCATGAAGGTGCCACTGCAGTTCTGTTGAGAGATGTCAGGGACAAAGGCTTTCTATCCAACTTGTTTGTAGGGCTAACGTCATGTTAACCTCCGCTACAGGTTTTTGGACTCTGGATATGAAGGGATATTCAATTCAATTCAATTCATTTTTATATAGCGCTTTTCACAACAAGGTTGCCCCAATGCGCTTTACAGGAGTGTGTTTTGGAACAGCTTTGGATATGAAGCTGAGATATGAAGACATCTACGAGGACATTGTTATCGCCACCTCTCATCTAGTTTTTGTAGAAGCAGGAGCAGAGCCGATTGTGAAATATTGCACATTCATTCTTTTGATTTTGCAATGAAGGAAATATGAATTAGATAATGTGACATGCAATCAGTTTACGCAGCGTATCAAATGATGCTAGCTCTAGTTTTCGTGTGTTTTGCATCTTATCACATGTGTGCGCATTTATTTGTATGAAATGCTAACACATATAAAAACTCTCTTTGCCTTTTGTAGGGCCCTTCGATTGATTGCTGTAAACAAAAGTGTTTTGTTACTCTCATTTTTTCTTGTGTGGAGTCAAGGGGAGCAACCTTTTCAATGAGTCTGAATGTTGGTAAGCCTTAGTGGCAAAAATAACATGTCTGCATTCAGCCTGTCTATTTCAAACACGAAGCACATTCATCCAGCATACCATTTTTGAATGACGGCACACTGTGGAAAGGAAGTAAATGTTATTATTTTCATTTAAAAGTCCTTGAAAATTTATTTGAGTATTTACCTGTAAGTCTATTTTTGCTAGTTATTTTCCTCTAGAGCTTTTGTAAGTTTTCTGAAATTTGTATGTACTTTAAAGGCATTGGAGTGTTGGTTTTCTGACTGTGAGGGGTATGTTATAATTTTGCACCATTTTTAAATCTGGAGGAATATTTTTTCTCAAAAATGAATAATTGGAGTTCTGTTTAGCTCAATGACAATTAAGACTTGATCAATTCAAGCAAAGTTCCTTTCTCTATGAAACTCCAATTAAAACATATATGTTTGTGCAAACATTTATTCTTTTAAAAATTAATAATCATTATTTCATCTAAAATTTCAACATTGCATGTCTGTCAGTGCAGGTTGAATCTGAGCATGGCGAGGCTTTACAATGTGAGTCTTAGCATGGTGAGTCTTTCTGAGCACGGTGTATCTGTCAGTATCGACTGAGTGTGAACATGCTGAATCTGAGCATTATGAATCCCAGATATCAGTCAGAGTGAATCTGAGATGGTGAGTCTTTGTTTAGGGTGAGTCTGCCAGTACTGGGTGAGTCTGACAGTCAGAGTGAATATGAGCATTGTGAGTCTTTGTTTAGGGTGAGTCTGCCAGTACTGGGTGAGTCTGACAGTCAGAGTGAATATGAGCATTGTGAGTCTTTGTTTAGGGTGAGTCTGTCAGTACCTGGTGAGTCTGACAGTCAGAGTGAATATGAGCATTGTGAGTCTTTGTTTAGGGTGAGTCTGTCAGTACCTGATGAGTCTGTGCAGATATCACCATGTGCCATCTCTGGAGGGCGAGTCTGTCTGTCCACGCATGTAACTGTGTAAATACTGTATATCCCCACAAGGGATGACATTTCACTGACAATGAGCTTCATACTACAGGGGAAAACAACAAGACTTTGCTTTAGTGGGGGATGAAGTATACAAACAGATAAGATAAATGCTGCAGGGATTGCAGACAGAGTCCTTTTGTATTAACCCAAGGAGATGTGAGTCTCTCCACTTTCCTTCCTTAGAGACTGAAGAGTCCCTGCTTCAGCATCAGCTCTTGTGATCTGTATTGTATCCCCTGGAGAGCTTCAATTAATCATTCCTGCCGAAAGACTGAAGGCAGAAAGTGGGAGGAAGAGCAGAGGGTAGGAAAAGAAATATGACAATGGTGGCTTTAACTAACATGTTTCATCTTTTTTGTCTTCTATCATGTTTCCGACATACGAGGTTTGTTGTTTTCAACAAATTGATTATTTAACATCTGACAGAATGATGATTTCATGCACATTAAATTAGTGTATTTGACAGACAGCCTTTCCTGAGGAGTTAGATTTGTTCTGATATATATCCTTCAAAAGCACACTTTACTGTCAGCCCTTTTCGAAAGGTTGTACACGGTGGTTTTCCACACTGACAGTCACATAATACAGAGCTTAATTAGCTTCCCATATCATCATCGAGTCATATTTATGTGTGATGCATCTTTCAATGAAGAAAAGGCTTGATTTCGAAATAGAAACGTTTTATTTTATTTTTTGCTGAATAGGAATAAATTGTTCAGAATGTCTCTGGTGCCAGGTTTGGTTGTGTGAGTTTCCTCATTCTACTTCGGTTTCCCCTCACAGCCTCTGGTGACTGATATTATGTGATAGAGTCTGTCAGCATCCGTGTCTGATATACTGACATACATCCCAGTATGTGTCCCTGCCTTGTGACCTAGCCTGCCAGGGATAAGCAGTATCTTAACAAAGTTATTTGCATTTCACAGTAAAGTAAGCCAGTCTAACACAAATACGTTTGCCATTTGCTAACACTTTAGCATTTGAAATTAGGTTTGTTATTCAGTCATTTCTGGCACCTAGCAGTAAATGACATGGTTCCAAAATTCAGACCAAAAGCCCCCTGGGCACCCAGCTGGTTCCTGCAGTAGCAGTATGGATGGACATGAAAGCTACTTTTGAATGAACTATATTTGTAATTAATTAGCTAAGCTGTTCAGTAGTAAGAAATTCATTTGCAAAAATCTGAAGCTTACTCAATGAATCTGCTGAGTATGTCTGCTGAAAGAAGTGATGGTACCCTGAGTGGTCTTCTTGCCAGTAAAGTGTATTCACCAGTTCCATGGTCTGATTCATGGTATATTGTTTTGCAACACTGAATTACAGTGGATTTAATTAGGCTTTTTTTGACATTGATGAACAAAAAAAGGTTCTCATTGTCAAAGTGAAAACATACCTATAAAGTCATCTAATTTAATAAGTTAATAATAATTCATATTTGGCAGAAACTTCTGTCTAAAGTGACATGCAATGAAATCAGGGTCAGATGATCCCTTATGTAATTCCGGTTAAGGTCCTTGCTCAAGAGCCCGATAGTAAAAGGCTCTCAGCAGACTTTGGGTTTTGACCCAGCAACCTTTAGCTAATAGACAGAGCGCCCTAACCTGCTGAGCCACACAAAAGACAGCATTTAGAGGCACGCAGGGTACCTTTGGCAGAAATTACAGCCTTGAGGCAGTCTGGCTATGTCTCCATCAGCTTTGCACATGTGCAATTTTAATATTTATCTGTATTTATGTGCATTTAGTCCACTTACCAGCACCTTATTGTGTATATATATATATATATATATATATATATATATATATCTTGTACATATATAGTGTCTGAACATTCTGTTTATGCTATTTCATTGTAAATATACGGTGCATCTGCTGATGTGTTCCAAACTAAATCTCATTGTACTTACAATGACAATAAAGCATCTATCTATCTATTGCCGTGTTTATCCATGTGTGTCTCTATTGCCCTTCTGTATACCTATTGCTTATGCTGTACTGCTTGCTGGAGTGCTGCTAAATGACATTTTACAGTGACGGTGACAATAAAGATCCTTATACTTATTTTTTTTTTCATGTTTCTTCTCCATCTCTGCAACTCAGATCTTCATTTCCATGCTATTGCACGCAAATAAGTTGAATTTTTTTTGAAAATGGGAAGGTCATGGGGAAAATGGGAATGTTATGATGTTGGAAAGCCCTGCAATGACTCATCAATGTCCCGCCCCTTCCTCTGTGTGGTATTGCACTCTGCTTATATCTCTGCACCCCCACTGAGCTTCTAAGAGAGGGCAATTTTCACATAGGTTCAGTGTAACGAAGGCCCTGAGCATTGGCTCTGATTTACACTCCAGCAGGACTATAAAGTTCTTTGCAAATAGTCCATTTATGTCAATGACAGTTGGATACCACTCCAGTGCTGCTCTGTCTTTCGACTTGTGTTCGGTTGTTATAAAATCCATCCATCCATCCATCCATCCATCCATCCATCCATCCATCCATGTATCCATCCTGTAACTGCGTATCCTTCAGAGGAGCCCCTGAATGGGATTCCAGTATGTTGCAGGGCTCACTACCATGTATAAGCCACACTACTTGTAATTTAGGGACAACACCTCACCTAACTGCATGTCTTTGGATAATGGGATGAAGCAGATGTTCTTTGAGGATGCCATACACACACACACACACACACACACGCACACACACACACACACACACACACACACACACAGGTTTGTAATTATATCTTTGTGGGGACTCTAATCTTTTCTACGGGGAACATGATGACCTCTACCCAGTCATAACCTTACGCATAAGTAACCAAACCAAATTTGAGACT
>JAODJX010000237.1:0-13197 GCA_026776945.1 Isichthys henryi
TTAGCTAACGTGTGCCTCTCCCCCCCCCCCCCGCCCCCCGAAGGAACTCACACAGGCTCCAGCTGAGAAACAGAGGTGGCCCATGGCTAATCTCCTCATTAAAGGGCCTTTGGAAATTCAGGTTTTTCTCGATTTTCTTTCAAATGATTTTTTTTTAAACCAAGACACTCTAACTCACCATTCTTTTCTGAATAAGTTAATGTCGTACATTTCAGTTTACGTGTGAAAAAATTCACAATTAAGGTATACAAAGGTAGCCATGTTGTAGTTTTGTTGCCATAGCAACAACTTAATATCTTAAATAACAATGAATCTATCATTGTAGTTACATACAACTGTTATACATCATATTTTGTGTTACACATCATAGTTTTTAATATAAATGTGTTTTAATATTTAATCTTTTTAAACTGCAAGCTACACAAACAGATTATGGATTATTTTTTGTATTCATGCTATACTTTTTTATGAATAATATACAAATGGGTTTCTTAGGGGAAAAAAAAGATTTACCATTAAAAATACATAAAATGTTACCAGCACTTCCAGTTGATATTAGAACGTAATTTAAGACTATTACTAGACATTATATTTGATAGGAAATAATCAGCACAATACAGCAAACATAAGAGGTCAACTTATAACTCTAGGAAATGTATGATGAATGATTAGTAAGAGAAATGTCTTATTTACATTAGGATTAATTAGATTTAATTAACTCCTTGTACAATAACACCTTTTAAATTCTGAAAGTACTTAAACCTAGGCCCCCTCAGCGAGGCACATTAAATTTTTTTTTTTCAATCAAGTCATTTATTTTTCCAGCTGAGCAGCAGTTGGAGAAGGCATAATTTATGGGGGGGGGAGGGGGGGGGGAGAGGGAGACAGAGAGAGAGAACCACAAGAAGAGAAAACACCCATCAACACAGTGGCTGCAGGCTCTGTTTCAGTCTCTCCATATTACAGCCATCCTTGGTAAAGCTATTGATTTTTACTGTAAGCACACATTTAGGCTACGTTCACACTGCTATGCTGAAGTGACTCAAATCAGATTTTTTTGCCTTAATGTGACACAGATCTGATCTTTTCAAATCGGATTTGTGTCACTTTCATATGTGGTACTAAATCGGATTCGTATCCGATTCGCGGCCATGCAACCTGAATGTGAACGCTCAGATCGGAATTCATATGGCTTTTTGCTTATACACATGCGCTGACATCATCAGCCTGCGCCGGCAGGCTCGTACCTACACATCTCTTGGTGCAGCAGTTCCAGCAATAACTGGGAAAACAGAAAAAGCTAGCCGCCTGACTTTATTTCTCCTTTTCGACCTGCTCATGTACAGCTGATTCACTGTTTGTCGTCCTCCAGAGCAAAGTGCGATACATGCGTGAGCTACTAACGCCTCCATTTTTAATGCCATGAGTCGTCCCACAGATATGACGTTTTTTGTTGTTGGTGGTATAAAAACGTATCAATGGACCGATGCGTTCACATTACAGTCAGATACAGGTCACTTGTAGTTATGAATATGAACCGTCAAGATAAACAAAACTGATCTGAGCAAAAAATCGGGATTGAACGATGTGGCTGGCAGTGTGAACGTAGCCTAAGATTCTTCCTGGCCAATCAACTTCCAGTCAGTTTGAACCTACAGGTGTATAAGCAGTACAGACGCTCCTCTACCTACGAGCTTTCAACTTATGAGCTTTTAGACTTACGAACGAAGAGGACTCTAAGTCCAAATTGTGTTTCTTGGGCTCCAGTTTCCTGTCCGCAACTTCAGTTTTTTTTTCTGCACGCCAATTCCGCCTAATAAGACTTCTGGCCGCTACTCCTGCCGCGCAGCAGCGTAGTGTGCGTACTCCCAGCATCTTAGTTCTTTGTACTTCCGTATATCCTTAAAATGATGTTGAATAACGACTTATGAACATTTCAAGAGGAGCGTCTGTATGTAAAACCTCGGAACCATCGATGAATCACTGCTCCTCCTTTTATGGCCCACAGCAGCCTTGCGAAGAACACAGTGCACTTACCAAAACACAATAATAATAATATTCATCAGTTATAAGAAAAATATCAAAATATCACCTTTTCGTCTGTACCATGTATGTAACCTGCGCAGGGGAAATACCACCTACGTCAGGGGTGATTCTAGGATTTTTAATGGTGGGGGACATAAGAGGAGTTATCCTCAATATTAGCCAATGATATGCTTTGTATTGGTGAGTGACAGGGGAGGAAGCACACCAAGTGCCAATCAGCTTTCAGCTGGGGCCACACCCCTTGTGTGGTCCCACCCCTGGCCCATCTGCGGAACTCCACCCTAATCTCCTCTCCTCTAACCATACATCAATAAACAAATGTTCACCAAGACCCATGACGGCTCTTCAGCCACTTATATCCAGGGTATCAGTGTAATCATGGAGAGGAAAACCAGGCCAATCCAGAGAGCGAAGCCCATATGAAGACAGTAGGTGACGTATGACCATCATATTCATGGCTGATGAACAACTGCTGTGCAGCATATAAGGGTTTCATTTCAGCCACAAGGGGACCATCAGAGGGTGCTTGTGTGTGCAGGGTGCTATGTGGCATCCGGTCAATAGGGGGAGTCTCTTGTACAATCAGCAAAAAAATGGATTCTAGCACCATACTTAGAGGAGTGCGTTTAAAATCTGCTCCTGGAGACCCAATGCACAGTCATGTTCTCCTGTACATCTCAGCTAAGGACCATCTATCCCAGTTAGCCTCTTAAAACAGGACCCAGTGCTCATAGTTTAGTCAATTACAATTTCTCCACCAGCTCAATTAATGAACAAATTAGGTAAACATCTCAATGGGGTCTTGATTAGCCAAATAAGCTGGGGTCAACAAATACATGGGTGTGTTGGACAGGTGCTGCAAATACTGGGGTGACTTTAGGAGAGGTTCTGAAATGGCTAAGCTGACACACTTTGACTGACATCATAGCTTTACACCAACATGAAGATCATTTGAACATCATTTCCCTTGAACGCCTAGACTCTTGCACAATACCGAGTCAATTTTTCCACTAACAAACTAACACTGGGCTATTCCTTTTAAGGGGTTAGGGGATGGAAAACAGTATTTTTTTTAGGTCTAATTATCTTTTCACCATGACCTTTGCACCTTGATCAACACAAATTCAGATCAACACAACTGACAAATCCTACAATTTAGCCCAGTTGACACCAGACCATTAGAGCTGCACTTCAGCTCTATAGGGTGGTCGATCTCCAGCAGGGTTTGTCATCAGTGGTAAAGCTAATGAATGGGAGGGTCTGCCGTTTACATGCGTTTTGGCCAGGATCAGATGTGAAACCCACTGCCTCTGAGATGGTCATTCCTCCATTAAGAAAACTGTGGTAATCTGCCTGAATCCATCCTTCATCTCTCTCTGCCCTGAAAGTTTGCTCATTGGAGTTTTACTTACACAGAAATTGTTCTGAGGGCAGAAGGAAAAATGACTGGTCCAGAGAGATCAATGAGGCAGGACCAAGACAACTAATTGGTCGCTCCCACCTCCTCTAGTTGCTTGGATCCACCTCTTCTACAATCTGATAGGTTATCTCTCTCAACCAATACTTTTTCCTTCTGCCCCCAGAACATTTCTATGCAAGTAAAACTCCCATGAGCTGAAAGGAACCTGCCTTATGATGATGGGCCACCATTCCCCCCTCCTCAGCCACACTAATCAATTATACAGACATGTCATCATCATCATTTACCTTCTTCAAACACCCTGGGGGAAGGGGGGGCAGACTTTCAGGAGAGGCTCTACGAGCTCATGGCACCGGTTTGTCCCAGGATGTGTCACTAACCTTTAGCACAGTGATTATGAAAATGGGAATATATTAAACGCTCATCCCAACGCCCAGCTGTGGGAGGATCTTCCCAAGCAACTAAAATTCACATCGGCTGTATAAGCATCCACCCCATCCCGTTTTGGGTCACTCACTGAAGGAGTTGCTTAGAATATTCTCCATTCCCGTTACAGACACTAGCTAAACAAAAGGCACCTGTTAAACCCACAGACTCTAAAGGGTTCGACGCTTAACCCTAAACTCTTATAGGGTAACTACAATCTGAGTCTCTTTAATGGAGACGTCAATGATTGACATTTTTTTTAGCCTTTTTGTTTTTTTTTTAAATGTAAACATAAAACCATCAACACCTTTAAAACACCGTTCTTAAAATCAAGTGATCAAAATAAATTGAACCCTTTGAAAAAGAGTCTTCATTTCATTCCTCGTTCTTCATTCCCGGAGGTCCGGCCACATTTGGATCCGCTCGTGCTGAGTTTCAGTCCCCCTGACCCTGTGGCTTTTTTTGATTTCTAATAAACAGACATTCAGGTGTGCTGGTTCATGTAAACGCGTCCTCAGCTCGTACCCGGCTACGCGCTCACTCTCCGTCACGTGTGAAGGACCATACTGGGCCATCACTATGGTTTCAGGTTAACCAGTGCTGCACGGCAGCGCCGCTGCCCATCTCTGCGTCAGCGACGAGTTCCTCTGCTGCGTGTGGGACACCGTTCGGTGTTAATCTCAGCATGGCTTATTTCTGCAATCTACTCGATATCGTCTAAATGACTGTAGGTCACAAATTCATCATGGGTCCATACTATCGCCAATTCCAGATGCAGATCAGGCACAAGTTTTTTTTTCGTTTTTTGACTGACTTTTGTGTCCCTGGGTGGGATTTGGGGTCGGCACGGTGATGGTTATTTAGCTTGGGTTCCGTGAAAAGGCTTACTGGGTTCAGAGCCACCTGAGTTGCCACCAACACTTCCAGGATGGGGTGGAATGGACTTTCCATGGGGACACAATGAAGATCCACCGGGCCAATGCTCAGAACCTCGTTGGGGTCTACTGGAAGAAAAAGGCATGAACAAAGAGGGTGAATCACCAGAATCATAGACGACCACAGGAACTACAAATGCAGTTGGTGGCATGCAAATTAATACTGCCTGTATGACCCTCCCTGAGCTACAAGCTATCAGACCTTAAGTTATGGGTCTATAGTCAAAGTACAAGCTGTTGTTACATCTGATGCTAAGTTTTTGACATGATATTGATAAATGTGACATTCAGGACAAAGATGGTCAAGACCAATTTTTCCTCCACTAGGGTGGTCTGGTTTGGGTAGGACACAATGCTGACAAACAGGGGAAGGTAGAGAAACACGTTGCATTTCACCCCAAAGTTTCCCCGCAGAGAGGTGGCAAGGCCATCTCAAAACATCAGCATTCAAGCAGAAGTTCCTCATCATTCAAACACAAGCCTGAAGACCAGGACATCTTTACGACCCGCAAAGCCATGTTTGTACTCTGATCCTTCACCACTGTCTACTAGACAAACAGCTCTTCCACTTGCCCAAATATCACATCCAACATGATATCTCGCCTACAAACGTTCCAAATCCTGGTTTGACAAAGCCAGTTTCACTGAGATGCTCTTTCTCCATCTTATTACCTCTGGATGTACAGAAGATTATGTCCAAGTCAGACTGAATAAATTGTTTTAATGAAAACTAACGAGCGTGACCAGGACTGGGAAAAAGCTGAACTTCGGGGAATAGGTCCATCTATTTGATCCAACAGCAAATAAATGCTAATAGTTTATCTAAGTCTAAACTTACCAAATTAAGAAATGCCATTCTTAAATGTCTGTGATGAAAAAGAACATGATCGTTTCCTACGTAAACAATTTCATTCTAAAATTGAGTGCACAAGTTCATTCAAAAAATTTGTCCTGAAAACCAAGCATGATTTCAACAGGTCTTCCAGACCACCACAGGAAAATTTAGCTACTTTTGCACGACTTAAGATGTATTGGAGCCTAACAGCTGAAATGCTTGTCATGCGCTTAGATAATTAGCCTCATGACGCACATAATCAGTTCAGTAAAACTAGTTACTTAGTAAGGATAAGCGGTTTGGAAAATGGATGGATGGATGGATAGTTACTTTGCTTTAGCATTTCAATTTTCAACTTGCATTGGTTACATCTGTGATACAACGATGTTGCTATTCTACTGATAACTGGGGCATCTATAGTGGAAGAGATTTCATATTAGATTGTGCTCAAAAGTAGAAATAGCTGGACAGCCTTCAAGTGTGAATTCAAATGATGGGGATCGTAGCTAGTTTCCTTTGCATGTTTTCTTGGGTTTCTTGCTAGGCTGCATGTTTTGGGTTAGAAAGCATTAAGGGAAAATAATGCTTCGCTTTTAGTAACAAAATTAATCACTGCAGGGAAACCTTTTGGTTACTTTAGCATTTTAATTGCTGTGGGATAAATAGATAATTTTCTTTTGCAGAAACAGCTGAATATTTTATATGTCGCTATGAGGTATCCTGTAATGGTGTTACATGTGAGTGACGTGTGTCACCCTATATATCCGACATTCCTGAAACACTACTAAACTGGTCAGTCTTCATTCAGAGTTTTTAAAGTACAGTTAACAAAAATAAATGCATTTTTAATATTTGCAATGTATTATTATTAAAAAAAAAACTTACTTTTCTACTTTCATTGGTTACATCTGTGATACAAACATGTTGCTATTCAGTTCATCTACTGATAATTGGGGCATCTATAGTGGAAGAGATTTCATATTAGATTGTGCTTAAAATAAAAAATAAAAATTAACAATAATCAAACTCTCAAAAACAAAAAAAGCCCTTAATACCAGGCACAATATATATGGTGTCTAAATCCATATCAAAATGACATTTCTTGGCCAGGAAGCAATACGTTACATATTTGTGACATTGTCCATTACTATTTAGCTTACATAACACGGCACAGAGAACAGAGACACTAACCCCCAACTATTCCCAAGCCAAAATGACCCTCAGTAAAAACAGCGAATTGCTCTGAGGAGAAATTTCATCATATAAATAACAGTCATCGAATGCATCAGGGGACAAAATAGCATCTTTAGCAATCTGATGGTTACATAGGAAGGAGCGAAGTCTTATTTCACCCCATCTTAATGTCAAAACACATGACGCTCGTGTGTGAGGACACCTACTAGCAAACACTCACAGCAGCCAACAAAGACATACAGTGGGATGGGATATAAAAGACCCCAGATCCACCTAGCTTTGGAAAGAAGCCCAAGTTACCCCAAGTTTCTTTTTAATTACCAATTGTATTTTTTTGACAAGGTTGAGAAGGTTTCTCCTCTAATACCATGCTGCCTTATAAAGGTTAAGCATAGCAGATAAACCACCCCCCCCCCCCCTTCAATTAAAGGCACAGGAAAGGCGCAAACCTGATTGGAGGCTGAGGTGTCAGCGAATGGGACGCTGGTGACCGGTGTCGTGGCCGACGTCAAAGTGGAGGGCGTGGCGCCGTGCATCATGGGAACTATGTCGGGGATAGACGAAAGAGAGGGGGAGGTGGAGTGAAGGGGGGACAGGTGTGGAGACAGGTCAGATGAAGGGCAGGAGTACACAAAACAGAATATCAATGAAAAGTCACCAATGTCAAAATAGACATTAAAAATAAGAACAGATCAATCCACTTTAATATTAGCATAAGAGTTAAAGATAAAGTGAGAACTAGAAAGAATGATGCATTTCAACAGGACTCAAACGTGCAGATGTCATACAGTCACAGTCGCAGACTCTGTCAGTCTGTGTACAGCCTGTTGTTATGTTTTAATCAGTGTGTTTTAATGAGGGTGGGGGCTCCCACCCCGCCGGCGCACAGCCAGTACTCTAGCAGGTAAAGCAACGCTGGGGGGTTTCCCATTTGTTAATTTCCACAGCTGAACTATATGTCTGAGTTTTTAATGACCCCTCTATGGAACGCATTAATGCTTAAAGAAATATATACAGAAATACATATATACCCCTCACGTTTGCAAATTTATGGAATCGCCAGTCAATCCGCCATTATCCGCCCCCCACGCACACACACAAGCACACCGTTCTATTGTTCTGTTAAATTTCTATACATTGTCCACAAACATGAAACGGCTGGGAAGCTCTAAGCTAAAAGGATATGTATGTGGGTGCAGGTTCCTGACACAGATCTCACGTTAGGCGTCACACTCCCGGGTTGATCGTTCCATAACTGCATCGGTCGCATTACGGGAGATGCTTCATTAATCTTAACCACAAGATAAACCGCGAAGGACAGTTTATCTTAATCCTAAGCGTCATGACAGAAGTCTTCACATTTTGGTCATAAAGCACTATCAAAAAATCCAAACTCATAAAAAACAGGAACAGAGGCAATTTCACATACATCAGGCAGAGAAATAAGGTGGAGATACAAGGAACAAACAGCAGGTAGACAGAAAAACAGAAAGACAAACACACACAAACACACACACACACATATACGCATAGTCATTTATTTCTATGGGCATAACCCAAATCCCAACAATGACAACCTTAACCCTACCCAGCCTTAACCATAACCATAAGTATTCAAACACAATACGAGACTTCTGGCGTTTTTAGTTTTCTGATTGCATGCACAGATTTTTGTTAAATTGAGTCTCCCCTTGTGGGGACTGAAAAAATGTTCCCCGCAAGGTCAGGATAACGGCTTTTTATCACACACAGTCAGCCAGTCCATGTCTGTAACCGCTTCGCATTGGACCAGAACTAGGAGCCTGACACAGGGCACAGACACGTCTTTCGCACTAGTGCTGTGCTGGTGCTGACAGAGAGCTGGTTCTCTGTTGGCGCCGACGTGGATCCAGCTGAGAACGGGCCCATATTTCCACTGGTTGCAAAAAACACGGGTGACAGACAGCGATAACGCACACAATGATCATCAAATAATGTTTTTCGACTGAGGATGTTTAGGCTAATGCTAACTTAAGCGTCGGTTCTTTATCAAATTAGCTAGCTACATTACAAAGCATTAGTAATTAATATTTATAACCAATCATCCAAAATTAACCAATATTAATACTAATTAATATTTATAACTAATCACCCAAGACTTCAGTTTCACCTCGCCATGTTGCATATATACTCAGGAGAGTAAGCACTCATTTTCTACTGCGTACGCATAAGAAAATGTGCTAGTCTGACTTTGCAGGCGGGTTACCTACAGTGAACACGAAACATTGGGGCACTTTTACACTTTTTCCATCCCACACTTCGTAGTTTCGATAGAAAACAATGTGAAAATCAGACTATTTGTTAATAACCTCCTCGACGCGTGTAACTTGCTTTCTCCGGCTCTCCTTGAATTTCTTCGCATTTTCCGCAAACGGTAAAATCAGTCAAAACTCAAACACTGGGAATTACAAATGCGGCTTGCTGGAGTTTACGGCACAATGCAGCCCTGCCCCCACACGCCGAGGTCACGGGTTTGCAGGTTCACACCGGCAATTCTCTGGAGCCATGCCGGAGCCAGTTTTTGGCAGTCGAAAAGCACAGCACTGGTTCTGGTTCTAAATAAGAACCTCCACCACATTGGTGAAGGGCTACGACAGACCAGAACATCTCATGTCGAGGTTGGGAGAAGGTCCCAGAGTTAAGGGCTTGGAGGGAATTTGGGCTAAAGGATTTGGTTTCCACCAGGTACAAGAGTCACAGAGACCAGAGAGGTGACTGAAGGTGGGGGTGTCTGCGGGAAGGAGACGGCCCTGTGGTTCCTCCTCTCTGGGAATTCTAGCCACTGACAGGAAGACCCCAACAACCACCACCTCCCCCAACAAACCTGGATGACAGCGTGATGCTCTGCGGGTTACGACTCCGGGACAGGCGAAAGCACCTGCCAAGAGGGAGACCAATGCCAGCCTCCTGAGCGCCCAACGGTATCTGCCTTCCCCAGGGTGCAGAGAGGAGCCGAACACTCCCCCGTTCCCTAACAGGCCAACGCGGCCATACTCACACAGGGCGTGTTGCAGTTCCGGCTTTGCTCTGTTTAATGTCAGGACGTGTTTACACAAGGAGCCTCTGGAGAAGCTCCAGCATGTCAGTGCTTATTTATAACAGGCTTCAGCAGCTGATCTGCTACTCATGTCATCAGATACACAAGCACGTGAAGTACGGACACGGGAAGGCCGCTTTGGTACCGACCTCGTGTCACGTAGATTCCTCACGTGTTGGGCAGCACGTTTACAGGTCTGAGCCACGTTCCACAGGTCACGCCGAACGCACTTACGCTGCTCAGCATCTGCCGCCATCTTGGTGCTTCACAATTTCCTATCAGCCTACAGCCTTTCCAGATCTCATTTTCCTCGTGATTTCCATGCCTCCAGCGGGACCCTCAGCCCTGCTCCAGAGCTGCAGGGCTACGGAAGGGCGCTACACACTTTCTCTCCGGCTAGCATATCCTACCAATTATCATTTAAGGCACACAAGCTCATACTGAAACAGGATAAAGTAACACGATAGCAAGGTTTTACTGTTCAGCTGACCCCGAACTACACTGGATGCTACGCTAACTTGACCTAAGGGCGACGTAAATTGCATCTTCAGGGGTGTCTGCCGGACTGCGAGCGTGCAGCCCAGATTTTTATGCCCAGTGGACATAATGCACATAGACTGTGCATGTGCATGGTGTTCCCAGTAGGTGGCACCAGTGACATTCACAAAGCAGAGCTCAACCCTGACCTAGCTACTGTATACTGTATTACCGTAATACTGTCCATGCATAGTAATAAGGTTTGGTGGAATATCACATCTGTACGCATCCACCCACTGTAACCACCCGCATCCGCAGCCAAATGTATCATGCACACAACAGTCTGCAAATGGACTGTAACGGAAGTATGAACTGGGTAAAAGTCTGTGCTGTGTGGGTTAATGACAACACTGTGTGTGATTCTGAGGCCCAGTTTCAAACCCATGACACCTGAGAGACTGGAACCCGCACAGAAAGGCATGTCCAGCACAGAAGCCCCTGCCCCACCAGCTTACCAGTGGGGATGAAGGCTTGCTGCTGCAGCTGCATGTTGGCCAGCGTCTGCTGGTAGTGGATCACGCCGGGGTTGAAGATGGCGGGGGCAGCACCGTTGGCCTTGTCCACACTCGCCCTCTTTGGTAGAGGCTGCAGGGCCGCCGCTGGGAGCGCCGGGGCCGGGGCCGGGGGGGGGCAAACTGTCATCTGAGGGACTGAGATCGTGGGGGATGCATGGGCGCTTTTCACGTAGCATCAGGGGAAGGTCATAAAAATAGTGTGAATTTGGAGAAGGGGAAGAAAATGGGCAGAACCACTGCCTGCACAAACCGCGCGACTCTAGCAGGATCGGCAGATACGTTTTCACCGAATCAGCGGCATTTATTTCAGGAACACAGCGCGCGGCTCCCATAACACGCTCTCGGACTGCTTCACGGCGTGACGGATTTCACTATTCCTGGGATCGCACCGTCTGACACAGGGATCGTGCAGCCGATCATCATCATTCGAGATTTGAAATGCTAAGACAAAGCGAGAGGGCCCAGCCATCAGAATGCGACACGGCTGCACAGCTCACATGCAAATATACACAGGTCCGTTTATGCATTCAGTCATCTACAGCACAAAGCAATCTGATACGTCTCCGGAATTCCATAAATTCACATTTCTGCAGTTTAAACAGCATACAGTTAAGTTTAACCCCAACATGCGTGTCTAAAGTATGAATTCATCTACTATTTCATTTACCCATTCTTTCTGCAAGTTGGAAACTGAATTATGAATTAAATCTGCCCTCTTCTTGAAGAATTCATCACCATTGACTCAACAGCACCGTTACGCAGCCACGTAACGCAACTCGGACTATCCGTTATGCTTAGCTGTATTTGGATAGACACGCACTACAGCTTTTTTAACACGTAGTTCATTTGGTTACTAAGTTTAGTTATACAAAGTAATCTTAAAATAGATTTTGTAGCTGTAAAGAGGAAACTTGCAGTATGAATGCAGAGCTTGCCGGTAGTGTTTAATGATTCATTTTCCATGCGTATGGACTGCAGTATTCAAACACTGCATTCTTTCACACCTTCGCATTCACACAACCCGCATTAGTCACAGGACGCATTAAGCGGCGCAATTCTCTGGAGGAACTTCAGCTGCGGCTTGGGGGACAGGCAGCTGTATTGTGCCGAGAGACGCCGCTAATACGTAACAGGCCGGACCAGGGGGCCGAAAATGGGCTCGAAAGCTAGCCAGTCCCAGGATGGCGGGCGGATCCCCTGCGTTGGTCGGTGAGGCATATGATCAGAAGGGAGCCAATGAAAATCGAACAAGGGGTGATAAATGAGACAGCGCAGAAATCCGAGATCACTGAGAAGATGCCTGCAGGGAACTGAGGAAAACAGGATTAAAAGAAAAACAGGCAGAGGGGAAGAACGATCACTATTTTAAATGCGAAGGTCAATGGTGGGAAAACCAGAATCACTACGTAGTCCCCAGAAAGAGGGGCCGATGCTGAGCTGGGAAGCAGCGGTACGTCGATTAGTCACAAAGGCTTAGTGGGAAATGCAAACTGGCACCCAGAGCGTCCCGAGCCAGAGCTATTTTAGAGGACGCGGGTGGGGCGGTGAGTGGCATTGGCTCTGGGTCAGGGACCTGCACACGTATGACCTGATGCCCTGTGTGAGGTGAAGCAGAGACAGTAACTATGCAGGCTAAAGAAAAATGGGCGTCCACCAAAGGAGATAAAATGTGCAACAATCCTAAAAAGAGAAATGTGTAAAAATAAAGAGCATGTAAATGCATGTAATCCGCAACACCCTGCAGAAAATGGTTTTAGAGTAAAACCGCCCCAGATTCACATGTGAGGCCCTGTTACTGGGCACCGCCACTCAGTCCTCTGCAGACAAGTGGCCACGTTTGTTTTGTTTGTCCATCTGTCAGCTGACAGGCCAACATGAGGTCCCAACCAAAACTGGGGGGGGGACTATGGGGCAACAAGAGGTTAATGTACTGTGGCAGCTTCCCGTTTTAAGCCACGCCCCCTTACCCGTGTGATGTCTGTACTGTGCCAACCTCCCGTTTTGAGCCCCGCCCCCTTCCCCATGTGATGTCTGTACTGCGCTGACCTCCCGTTTTGAGCCACACCCCCGTACCTGTGAGATGTCTGTACTGCGCCAACCTCCCGTTTTGAGTCACGCCCCCTTACCCGTGTGATGTCTGTACTGCGCCAACCTCCCGTTTTGAGCCCCGCCCCCTTCCCCATGTGATGTCTGTACTGCGCCAACCTCCCGTT
>JAODJX010000238.1:0-13148 GCA_026776945.1 Isichthys henryi
CTAGGGGGGTGGGCCCCTTAGGGCTTCACTGTTACAGTGGGGAGTTTAGAAACTGGAAATGCGTTTGGCTGTAGGACTTGGGGTGAGATTATTTCGGCAAGTGAACATCTAGGCAGCAGGCTTGTCGCTTTATGACTTAGGCGGCGACTCCTCCAGCAGAATCTGAGGGCAGATTTTCAGCATCAGGAAGTGGAAATTCTGTGATTTTATTCTGTGATGTTAAAAGAAGGGTCTGGTCAATGGTGGAGATGTAAGAGGAGGAAGTGGCAGAAGACATTTATTGAGAAGTTCTATATGCTCTGCAGAAGAGGCTTCCATCAAAACGCCCGATTCACCGCGATTTAGCTGAAACTATCATTCATCAACAGCAGGTTGCTGTAGGGACAGTGCTGAGGCTGTTAGTAGGGAGATGTGGAAATTAAACTGTACAGCACCTTTTTAATACAATGTCTGGGGGTCTTTATGATAGAGCACATCAGCTCCTCTTTGGAAACAGCCGCCCATCATACACCATTGTTGGTTTCAGCCATTGTTAGGTAAGGCTTTTAAAGTCATTAAGTCCCAGAGTGACTGTAAGGGCAGGTGTCCAGGATCACAAAGAGAAGATCTGCTATGTGCAAAGACCTTCACTATAGAGACCCCTTACTCTGAAAACTCAGGGGTATTGTGTGGTTTTTGTCAGTATGCAATCTGTGTGAATCCCGTGTGACATCCCTGCCTGGATTTGTAAAGATGTGCCTTAAGCCTGGTTCAATTATCCTTGGGATGGAGAATCTTAATTAATATATCGATCACATTTACAGGCATGCAATCATTTACATTATCAATGCAATGTTGCATTAGTATTTTGTGTTATCTATACCATCTTACATGGCTTGTCTTTGTGACGTACAACCAGTGGCACTGTTTACTATCATTCAAACCATGCATTAACGTTGGGCCCCTGAGGTTGGGAGGACCCCTGCTGTCCACAAACAGTCACTGCACTACATATTAAATAAACACATTCCAAATTTAGGAGATGTTGAAGCAGCATGTTCTGCTAACCAGCTAGCTAGCTACCATCTTCCAACTCTTCTCACTACCTTTATTTAACTTTCAAAACATCTTGGGGGGGGGGGGGGGTTAATGACATCTTTGGCCCCAAACACAACAAACCCAGCCCTACTTATGATATTGGTGTCAGGTAAAAATAACGTGGCATTTCATATAAAATAACTTTCTTCTTATTCACAAAATAAAACTCATTTTGGATTTACAGGGTACCGTTACCCATAATTCCCCACTTTCTTATCCAGTCCAAATCCTTAGAGAGAGAAATTTAGGCGATGCTGGTGGTGAAGAGCCGCACGCAGAGACAGACCTGCGAAGTTAAACGGTGACTTATTAA
Source organism: Isichthys henryi (assembly GCA_026776945.1). NCBI lineage: Eukaryota > Metazoa > Chordata > Actinopteri > Osteoglossiformes > Mormyridae > Isichthys > Isichthys henryi. The sequence goes on from JAODJX010000238.1 coordinate 1,391, forward strand.
CATTATAATATGAAGAGGCACATCGACCAATCACAGGCAGCCCTGATAGATTAGCCGGACCACATGATAGATGAGCCGTGAGCCACTTCCGTCATGGCAGAGTGTATTTAATCGCTCTCTGTAATTAACGACTGTGGTGGGAGAGGAGGAGGGCGGAGACACACTTCTGGCAGCGTGACACGCCTGTCAGCCTCCATCACGCTTGAAGCGGATCTATGGATGGGTGTGTGCCTTTAACACACTGATCCGGGTTATGATGATGTGCCTCTGACCGGAAGGTCGGTGGCTAAAATCCCAGGGTTGGTGTGATTTCACTGTCGGCCTTCTGAGCCAGGCCCTTAACCCCCAGTTGCTCGAGGGACTGGCTAACCCTGCGTTCCTGGGAGGGGGTGAGGGAGGGAAGGGTGACACAGCGGTTAGCACTGTCGCCTCACACCTCTGGGACCAGTTTGAGTCTCTGCCTTGACTCAACGCGTGTGGAGCTTGCATGTTCTCACCATGTCATCGTGGGGTTCCCTGCACATTTTCCAGTTCACATTTTTACCCACTCTGTCATTGACATCAAACTTCTCAGCCAAACATGATTTTTAAATTAAGCGACTGTGTATCAAAAACGTGTGATATTTACTGCATCCCTCCTACAACAGCTTATCCTAGTCAGAGTTAGGTGGGCAGGGGTTCTTGGAGCCCATCCCAGGCGGCATCAAGCAGGATGTATCCCCGGACAGGATGCCAAGCCAATCATATATTATGGGCGATGCAGAGGTACCAATTAGCCAAACTGTATGTCTTTGGACTGCTGGAGGAAACCGGAGTAGCCCGGGAAATGTGGGATTTGAACCCCCGCCCTGTAGGAATAATAAGGCATCCCCTGATGCTATGATAAATGCACACAGCTGCTGAGCTCTCCTGTATGAGATCCAGCAGGCGTGCATATATCTTTGTCTTCTAATCGCACTATTGGATGTTTGATGCTGCCATTGTTTGTACCTTAATTTTCCTCTGGGATGAATTAAATGTTTTATCCATATATTCCTCCATCCACACATGTATCTATCTATCTATCCATGCATCCATCTATGGGGTAATTACTCCCCTCCGCAGTGTCCAGTGCTGAAGGCTCAGTGTGACAGTTATTTATCTCCCTAGCAGATGGGTTACACTTAGCCTATTGTTTGTGTTTTCTCAGCCTGTCTGCCATCCATCTCCGCAACACAGAGGGGGCTGTTAACCAATATTTAGTCCAACCCGCTGTGCAATCCAGCCCTGTGACATCTTGTCTGAAGCTATTTTTGGAGTGCTGAGCTGACACTGTCACATTAGCGATCTGACGGAACACACTAAGATCCAGTGCATGTGTGCGCACGTGTGTGTTCGCGCGTGTGCGGGAGGGATGTGCAGCCACGGCATTGTTAGCTACATCCATTTCAAGGCGAAACATTCATCTACTCATTTGTGATTCATTTGAGTAAAATTATAACGAAACAACGTTCCCCCAAGAGGACGGTGCAACATAGAGACAGCGAGTAATAGGCGGATTTAAACTGCAAAAACACAACAGAAGAGGACTAAAAATACATAATGCAATTTTAATATGGTGAAGAACTCGCATGGGTTCAGAGTTTTTTTCCCGATGCATCCTCCGCAGTGACAGAGGTACATGTGAAGTAGAAGATTCCTAGTTCGAAGTGCAGACCCTGAATTTGTCACGTGTATCGCATCCCCACAGGGGCTCCTAAGGCATGAGCAAAAATACACAACCATGCAATAGCAAGTCCTTGCAAAAGCAGGTGTTCTTTTGCTAAATACAATAATCCACGATCGCGGACTTCAGCGTCTGGCGAACTGTCTCTAGAATGCTAAATCCCTAGATTTAATTTGCTTTCTGTTATTAGCCTTGACCGCCGATAACCCCGATCTGATTACGCTGTGTAATTCCTTTCCCCCTCTCCCCTTCCGTCATCGCTGGATAACCTCCCGTTCTCCGTGTTCCTGCTTCGCCGTCCAGGAGTCTCAAGAGAGATGAAGTGCGCTGAAGCCTTCCGACCTTTCATTAGGAATTAGCCGGGAGACGTCAATGCTTATACCTGACTTATACTGGGATGATAAAATTAACTTTTTCCTACCATTATTTGCACTCGTGTATATACACATGAGTCATTTATAGGATATTTTTATTAGAAGATAGACCAGCATTTCTGACATGATTTAATCCTTCAATGTTATGATAGATAGTTGGGGACACTATTGATTATTTCTCTGTTACAGCTACTGTTAAAGATGTTATGATCAAGGGGCAGCCGTGATGTCGTTTGAAGCCCCCCCCCGAATCGAGATGTTTGACACCACAGAGAACTCTTCCACTTGCGAGATCCTTGTTAAACTGTCGTTAGTGATATCTAGCTATGTACCTATAATCCAGTTTCACATTCAAAATAGCCATTATTGAGCTTCAGATTGCTGACCGTTTGACAAATTAGCGACAAGTTCTACTGTTATACTGATCTGAGTAGCTTAGTCTTATTAAGTTCTTGCTTTGTTTGGTAGATGCTGTGTAGATCCTGCTCTAATACGGCTTACGCGCGTATAATTTTAGCAGCACTTATGCCCAGCCTTGGTCAACTGGCTGACGTGAGATTTTCAATTCGAGATAAGTCTGCACACGCATTAACACGTATGTAACAGTTTAGTTAGCTTGTAAATAGTCTGTAGGCTTTGCAAAATACCCCAACTCTTTTGATGCAGCTGATTTTAGGTTCATAATAATATAGATTTACCGTAGGATTTCTTGCGTGGGCGTGAGAGTCTGAAAGCGTGAGTGTCACGCCAGATGCGTGTGAGTTCGCAACCCTGCTTATGCCTAATTAGCTCCTCCACAGCTGAATGTTTGTAACATGCTATTTGTTTCACCTTTATGTCACGTGGGACAAAAGCATAAATATAATAAATGTGAATGTCTCACAGTCCCACCCTATACGTCATGTTACATATGAATGAACGCCACTGCGAGGGATTTGGCAATGTTTCGAAAGCTTGACACTCAAAGCCAAAAAACCACGTGTTAAAACGATGGCATTGCCCTATTTTATGCTCTAAACAGTCAAGCCTTTAGTCCAAAGGCATTTAGTCCATCTGTATGAAATCCATATCAGTCATATAATAAGAGTTAGCCTGCCAGAGGTCGATGGATCCTGTACTCTTCCCCTTGAGAAATATGTAGCCTTCATTAGGAGACACCTCGTAAGCGGAAGGCTTTATTACACGTAAACCTTGATTGAAGAATCGCGTTACAGGAAGGACGCGCTGATCGATACTCTTAGCATCCATTAATCACAAACACGCCAATCGCTGCCCAGATTTAATAGAGGATTTTCACCAATATTAATTATAAAAGCTATCAAGGTAGACGACGCTGGGGAATTTAATTCCGTTCAGCCTGCGCTGTGTTTACAGTTAATCTCAGTTCTCTTTTTCCCCATAAAATGAAAAATGCGTTTATGAGTCGGCTGGAACGGGCGTCTGTTAACTTCAGCACATTGTCACAGGAGAGTAGATCTTTTCATCTATTGCAGGCATTCTTTAGATGTAAACTAATGAAGTATTTTGCATGGTTAACCCTCTTTGGGAAAAAAGCGTGTTTCTCCTAGAGTTTCACAAACCTATCGTCTCTGCTACAGTTGTTCTCATACATACTGATACAGCTGTTAGTTCAAAGGAAGCATTCAAGCTAAAATGAAAAGAACAGTTAGCATGTCTTTGATTTTAAAAGAAAGACTCAAAAAAGCAAATCTGCCCTGTCTGTCCGTCCGTCCGTCCGTCCATCCTTCCATCTTTAGAAATATACAGATACATAAATATAAATGAATGAATAAAATTTTCTACATTTGAATCTAAGTACTCTTGGTAGTTTGACAGTTTGAGGAAAAAAAAAATAACGGGGAAAAAAATTATTTAACGAGCTTAACTCGGAGGTGAACGTCATTTGGAATGCAAACATGACTCACAATGGAAGGCTTTAATGAAAAATATTTATATATTTAAGCCAACAGACTTCACATTATTAATGCAGAAGAAAAAAAATATTGCGAAAAAGCAACACATCTTTGCAAAATGCTGTACTTCGGAGGTCACCTCAAAACATCAATTGCAGCTTTATTAAATTATCCTTAGGGCCGCATTCAGAGGGCGCTCTCCCCCTTAAGGATTTTGAAAAGACAAACACTGCCTGATAATGACCGACGGGGAGCTAAATCGGGCCGGTCTGTGCCATAGCCTGACGGAAACTCTGCCTTTGTGTTTCTCTGCTCTCCAGATGACAATCATGTCTTTCAATGTCAAGATTTCAAAATGCCTGTCTCAGAACAAACACTTACAATTGTAATTTTACATAATGTTTGATCGGATATGACATTTTGGGCCACATAAATATGTATTTATCCCTTTGTATTATTGCTGCTGTACTCTTATGATTAATAACCTCAAATAGTTTAATAGCCACAATAAAAATACATATGTTTGGGTACACTTGCTGGAAACTAGGTTTTACATAATATTTTTTCCATTAATAATAAAAAGTTTGAACTAAATCGCAATTAACAAAAATACCGAAGCACTGTTTAGGGAGTGGTGTGTGACTCAGGATTGGGTCGCTGGGTCAGTGATCGGAAGGTTGCTGGTTTGACTCCACATCACTTCTGGGCTTTAAATATGATGCTTTACCCCCCGAAAAATGTTCCAGGGCGTTGCATGGACAGCTGACCCTTTGTTGAAACGGCCAACTAACACATTCCAAAGTGGGTGTGAGCGTAAAGCTTTATTTTACATTTGGTCTTTATTTATGGAGGGTGGGCTTGCGGCTTAACTTTGAGGGATGGGGTACCTTTGTAAAGCAGAACCAGTCATGGCACCACTGGGAATCGTGGGAGGGGAGTGAAGCTGCCGTCAGCAACCGAGTACCGAGCGCTGAGAGCACACGTCAACCCTCTCGTTATCCCCCCCCCCGTGTTAACCTCTCCCCACGCTAAACCCTGTGCTAACCCCCCCCGTTAATTCCTCCATTAACCCCTTCCATGCGAGTTTTCAGTAATGTTTCCCAACTCTAGGCAGAGTGAAGCTAATGAAGTCTGACTTCTTAGTTCAGCATCCCACCCCTGCCCTCTCCCTCCAATCCACCTCCCAGGTTTTATTCTTGGAGAGTCAGCTTTCCCATGGAAAGGCAAGGATCAGATTTTAAGCGAGGGGGGAGTCCTACCTTGTCTCTGGCGCTTTTCTGTTGCCCCTCCCCCCAGTCCCCCCACCCATGCATAATTCAGAGGCATATCATTGGCACATGCGGGCTGTCATAAACGTGCCCACACAAACACATACACACAGGAGTCCTTCACTGCATCTCCAGTCACAGGCTGGTTTTCCCAGAATAAATACGCACTGGGCCCAGGATTTGCAGCACAGGGACACCGCTGGTCATCTTCGAAACAACAATAATGTCAATATAATTGCAAATAACACCTCACCCTGAAAAGGCAGCTCACATTCATAAAAGCTGACCACACCTGGTCTCTTTTCACAACTTTAAAGGGGGGTGCTCTTTAATCTCAACTTACTTTTTTGTTTTCTTATTTAATTTGTTTTCACCTTTATGTAGACCTTTAAAAAAATAATAACGCATGTTTAATAGTGAAAAATCAGTGCAGAAAGAGATATAAGGCAGAATATGTCTGTTATTGTGATGATTCTGGGCTTAAAACTGACTGTGTTACAGATTCTATTTCAACATCAGCATGCCGATTCAGTGTAAGGTTACTGTTCAAGGACTCAGCAGAAGCGGCAGTCTGGACCTCCAGTCTAAACCACTCTGCTCGCTGCAGGCCTAAAGCGTACCAAAATCTGCCGCTGGACCTCCAGTCTAAACCACTCTGCTCGCTGCAGGCCTAAAGCGTACCAATATCTGCCGCTGGACATCCAGTCTAAACCACTCTGCTCCCTGCAGGCCTAAAGCGTACCAATATCTGCCGCTGGACCTCCAGTCTAAACCACTCTGCTCGCTGCAGGCCTAAAGCGTACCAATATCTGCCGCAGGATATGTGCAAATATTTGCTCCAAAGTCAGTTCTGGCTGTCAGATTTATGTGTCAAATGACACTTGGAAAAAAATCCTATATATTTTCTGTGTGTGGTCCAACATACATTAACACAGGCTACAGGGAAGGCTTTTATTTACAGTTGAAGACTCAGCTGCGCATTACGGCAGCATGGCATACAATCTGCATGGCTTGCTTCAAATACCAAGCACCATTTGTAAATAAGATATGGAGAGAGAACTTGGTAGATCTTGTGAACATGTCTTCTCACTTCTTCTGTGGCAGGTCCTAGAGATGTACATGCCGATGGATTACTTGAACTCTATTTGGTTTTCCCTATACATGAATTGAGGTCTTGGGGCAGCGGCAATATTTCCCTCCCACTCAAGACCTGCATTGGCTTGGGGCCTTTGAGGTTTGCGGCCCCCTGTTGGCCACAAACAGTCACTATACTAAATAGTAGATAAAAGCTAGCTATCTGCCATCTTCTGACTCACTGGTAATTTAGGTTTTTAAACATCTGGGGGGCTGAACTGACTTTTCCTGAAACAACAAACCTGTCCATGTCTCAAGGCCAGGTCGTTAATTTTCCTTCAGTTGAACAGGTACATAAAATTGTCTAATTGTCGTATGTGAAGCCATGGCAACGTGTGGTTAGACATTGAACGGGCAAGAAAATAAGCGTGGGTGATTTAAGAGAGAAAATGAGGAAAGTCACGTTAATGTTAACCTATGAGTCCTCACAGCCAGTCTAAGAATAACCATTGTGGTTGACATCTTTTGGGATGCAAATACCACAGAACGTTCCGGCCAGTCTTTATTGGTGCTGTTCTCACTAAAGGATTTGCTTTAATGAGGTCATTGAGTTTGTTGCTTGGAGACAGCCCTACAGGAATATGGACATAAGCAAGCCCACGTCTAAAAGATAAAGGCATCGCTGCTTCATACTGTATTTCCCACGGATATAGCAAAGTGTGACCAATCGTGAAGAGCTCCCAAAAGCCAGTACGCCCTCCGACTTACCCGGACGACCAGTTTCCATGGCAAAGTTGAGGCCGCTATCTTATGGTAGCACACCAAGAAATCCCCACACGGTACCTTGATCTTCAGTAAATTTTAAATAATCAGGCTTGAAGCATCACAGGGGTCTGACTGAATTCTCCTCCGTTATCTGCCTACGAAGAGCCACAAAATAGCCACTATATGATTTACATAACCGCTTTACCGGCGTCCACCGAAGCAGCGATGAATTTTCCACAAAAAACAAACAAATGAGGCTTTTTTTTAAAAAAAAATGTATGACCCTCCCAATAAAAAACAAGTAGAACACATATATTACAGGTGATTACTAATGGAGTAATTTTCCCGCTTTAATCACATGCCTCTTTGAAAGGTGCCTTTCAGAACACAAGAGCTATGATTACATATAAAAAACAGACCCTCAGCCTTTCTGCCTCTGCACCTCTTTCCCTCCAGGATTATTTATTATGTGATTGGAGGCGGTCGTTGGAGGGGCAGCTACAGCTGGGAGTGGCCCTTAAGGGGGGGCGCGGGGGGGTGGGGTACAGGCACAAAATAAAAGTAAGACATATCTTCCAAAATGACTTGGATGTTTTATTTTTCTTTTTTATCCAAAAAAGTTTTGTTCTGCCACTTTCTTCTAATCTTTCACTAAAAACCTCGTAATGCTGTTTATTTCCCCAGCTTATTGTTCGTGTTTTAAGGCAACATGGCAATATGCATTATCGTTAATGTGCGGCACAATGTTCAGTTCTGTTGTGTCATTTCCGTGTTCCAGGGCTCCTGCACAGCCTCCCGAACACCTCCGCACTCACTTAAGTCGTTTGGTTTTTTTCTTCCCTTTTCCATTTTTGCTTTGGTCAATTACCCATAGCATGTGATATATCCAATACAGCCAATAAAAGTGATATTCAGTAAATAAAAGCTTATGTTTATTTTCTTCAAGGCATATTTAAAATACACACACACATACACTCACTCACTTTTGTGTTCATGTATTTCTGGGGACTCTCCATTCATTTCTATGGGCAAAACCCTAATCCCAACAATGATAAAAATGAACCCCTACGTAACGTATTTTTAATTTCTTGATTGCAGTCACAGATTTTTATAATATTGAGTTTTCCTTTGTAGGGACCCAAAAAAATAGATTTTTATCACATTATGAGGACGTTTGGTCCCCACAATGTAATATATATATATATATATATATACACACACACACACACGAACACACACATAAATATTGAATCATTCATTGAATGTCAAATAAAAAACATTTCTCAGCCCGTGAATTTTCCATGACTTGCGCTGCTTAAGTTACCGCCCGTGACCCGGAGCGGCTCCATTGTACCAGAACAGAACTTCTTTCTATTTCACATTGCCGGGCCGCAGAGCAGCACCTTCTGCCTCGCCCCGCGACACAGATTAATCAGCGTGTAAAATGGTCCGTGGCTTCAGATGAGAAATCAATAATAATGTGGAGAACTTGTAGAGGCGTTCCTGTACAGCTGTGAAAGGAGCCCCTCTTTGCTGGGCCATAGTCCTCGTTTTATCCATTCCGTTATGACATTCCTATAATTATTATCAGAGCTTATTTAGCTGTTTTTACTTTCCTTCAGTTTCCAAAGTTCCGTTGAGCGGCTGACCTTTGTTGACATTCCTTGAAACCTACATGTCAGTTTGTGTGTATTTACTGAAATCTTTATGTTAACTCACCGTTTTGCTGCACAAAATGATATATAGCCTCGAACGCAGGTTCAGGGCTGGATGCCCAACACATTAATGGCCTCACTGAGTGATTTATGAAGAAATAAAATTCTTCAGATTTGAAGCTGTTGTGGAAAGCGCTGGATTTAAGCAGACAGACTAGTAGGACCAGATCATTAAGCCTGTGCTGTACAGTACCAACCTAAATAGCCAAATCTCATAGAGTTTAACTTTACCTGACTCATTTAAAAGTTGAGACTGGAGTCTTTGCAAAGTTTTCTTACAATGTTTGGTTTAGAGCTTCCAGAAAATAAGTGCTGTTTGACGTAATGATGGAAGGTGCGTGTGAATTCGACCTCTTATCACCCATTTCATTAGCTGTTGCGATGGCATTTACTGTATTGTCACCAATAACTTTGAAATCGAATAGTATGTTCAATAGATTACAGCCAGCACAGTCGAGTCATTGTTTTAATAATAATAAACTAATACTCATATAAGCTATTTTGAGTTTTATGGCTGTGGTAGGTGTTTGAAGAGGTGGTCGAAGAAAACAAACTAATTGTTTTCAGAGCAGACCTGCAGACCTTGCGGAATTCAAATCAACTGCCGAAATGGTCAATAAGAATGCTAATGGAATTTGGTTGCTAATTATTTTCTGACACACAACCTATTTTGTCATAAAAAAAAATAGTGCTGATCATTCCACATCTAATTTGATTGTGTCGTTTCAATGATTTCTAGTAGGGATCCACTTTCAAAGGAAACAATGCGGAAAATGTTAGCTAACTTTTTTTTAAAAGAAACACTTTAATTTTTAATTCTTATTGAACGTGCCTTTAGGGCGTTTTTTCCCTCAACCAGCCTCTCATTTTGCTGCGTTTGATTAGGTTTTCTCGTAATTCACAGGTTTATGTCACACACTTTATTTAGAAGCATAATTAAAAAGTAAAACATATCCCCTCAACTAGAGTTAATTCCTAAAAAATACTCTTCAAACTAATCAAGACTAATTTGTATTTCGTTTGCCTAAATGTTTAGTGGCTAAAAGCCATTGAGCGATCATCAGAAGTAATTAATCAAATACCTATTTAGTCGGCCATAGCCCGGTTTAATACCTCATTATGAAAATTAATTTTAACAGACGAAAAACTAATAAAGAAATAACTTCAGGTTTACTCAGTCAAAATACACCTCCGACAACCTGCCCGGAAATGTTTACCAACGTATCAATGTTTGTTCAGTTTAAGATAGCGATTCAACTAAACGAATTTATTTAGAGACTAATCAAAACCAAGCACGCAGATGGGGTTCGGCATATCTACTTTCAAAAGCTTCACATATTACTCTTATGTTCCGTTCCATTTTCCGTGAAAAGTCAACACAAGTTCAACAGATAGAGAGAATGATCTACCTTTCATACAGTCGGATGCTTCACCCCTTGATAGGATGATTGTCATGGCGTCATGACGTGATTAAAAATGTTTCCATGACTATTCTTTGCACCAGATGACACAATGATCTCATATCAAGGGCCCATTAATATGCTTTAAACACATTACAATCATTGTAAAAACTGAATAACTGACCTCTTATGTTTTTCTATTTCAAATAAAAGGTAGAATTTTTCTTTCTCCTCGTTGTAATATTTACATCAGAACAAAGAAAGATTCATTTTTTCGCACCACCGGGCCGTCAGGCGATGAAGAATCTGACTAATACAGGGTCAGTAAAAAAGAACAGGAAGTGAGGTCACTGGTCCTGCTTTTAAGCTGAGCGGTTTGCTGAAGCGTTTGTGATTAAACACACTTCAGACCCTACAATCACCTAAAAAAACTCCTGAATGACCAATCGTAAATAGTTTCTCATAAAAGCTATGAATTCAACCCTTTGATAAACAATAATACAAGCATTTCTTGAGGTTTCTACAAAAAAAAAAACAAATGCAAAAACACCCAAATTTGCCAATATGTTGTTAAAAGTAATATTAATAAATGACTCAGTGATAATAAATATTCAGCAGTTATTATCACTTGAATACTGAAAACTTAGATGTAGATGTAAAACATTGATTTACTGTATAATAAATGTACCAGGGGGACTTTCAGTTCTGAAAATCCAAAATACATGAAGCACAAAACAACTAGTCAGTCTGGCTACAACACGTGATTTGACAACCCAAGTCCAGCACAACATGGAATCACATTTGCATTTGTACCACTTTCAGTCAGAGAGAAAAGCACTTTGCTAACTACAAAGAAATATGTCTTTTTTGGCGTAAATGACTAAGTCTCCTTCCTGTTACCCAATTTTTTCCCATTGTATATGGCTATTTTAGTGTGCGGTTTTAGTGACGGTGAAGTTTTTCAGGAACGCATTAGTTGCGTTGTAGCAAGACTGGCTGTACAACACAAGAAAGCTCAGAGTAATAAATACATACAGCAGGGGGATGTTGGTGTGTCATCAGGGATGGTGCCTGTAGTTTCTGGAATCCCACTCAAAAAGTTCCTCCGACATTTCAGAAACTAAGTGAGCAGAGTCGGAAGATGGTAGCTAGCTAGCTGGTTAGCGAAACATGCCGCTTCTGCATCTGCTAAGTAAGGACCATATCGGCTGTTTGAGTGGTCAACAGCACTGCTGGAATGTCAACGATGGACCAAAATGACAATATTGCTCTGCCGTAGCTTTCGTAAGTCCCGAGGATCTGTCGTGGCGTAAATCATATTCTAAATATGCTTCCTTTTCATTATTTCAGGACACTAATCAGGAGGCTGTATCTGTTTGCTGTCACAAATTACACATCCATCGGAAATATGTGGACACTGGCACGGATTTCCGTCTTTGCTTGAAATTCCTCCACAGACGCGGGGGGGGGGGGGGCGCCGGGGGCGGGGGGGGGGGGGGGGGGGGGGGGGGGGGGGGGGGGGGGGGGGGGGGGGTGGGGGGGGG